>JAQIXR010000339.1:0-32022 GCA_034700825.1 Quadroppia sp. Gr-Ori-00064 | reverse complement strand
CTCTCTCTCTCTCTCTCTCTCTCTCTCTCTCTCTCTCTCTCTCTCTCTCTCTCTTAAAAAATATATTTTTGTGAGTAATTAATGAGCTCTGAATTCATAGATAAAAACATAATTCATTGTATTATATATTAAAAAAATAAATTTTTTTTATATAATTAACATTAAATTATTGTTTTGTAAAACGAAAAAAAGTGACTTAAAAGGAAAAGTCAATAAACAGCCAATAAATCATTTTTGGCTCATTTTGTTGCAGTTGTTTTAATAGTATTTGTAATTCAGTTAAACGATAGGAAAAAGTCGTTTAGGAATTGAGAGAAAATTTATTAACGAAAAGATTTGTGTTATTATTGTATTGAATGAAAATATTATATAAAATGCTTTTGAATAACAAAACAATGAATCAAATTGTAATTAACGAAACATTTGAGACATTAATCAAAAATAACAAATGAATTATTTATCAATAGTTCTTCGATGTCTGCCACACAGAAAGCCATTTGTTTATGAACACGACTGGGCTCTGGTGTTTGGCATCGGTGCCAGACCTAACAGTCCATTTTGTGTGTGTGCGGACATTTTTATCGAAACTAATGATCACATATACATCATTAGTTGAGGCCAGAGTTCATCCATTTTGGCCATTAATCTCAGCCAAAAAAAGAGCACAAAATTTTCGTTTTATTTTTTGACATCAAATAGTATTTAACGAGAATTTATTACATAAGCTGTGAGTGCTCTCAGCTCATAGTGCCTGCGCTCGTGGATAGGGAGAGAATGAAACATACACTTCAATCGCTTTGATAACACATTCACAATCGATGTCATTTCAAAACCATATCCAAAGATCTTAATGATGGCAAACACACAACAAAGTCATAAATAATAGTCAAACAAAAAGAGAGAGAAGTTTTAAGTCAGATATGCATTGAATAACAATTTATCGAAAGTTCTGTTTGTTTTTATATTTTTCTAATGGTTTTCGCCAACAGTTTATTACAATATTAATGCTATTTCTGTTTGAATAATGAATTTTTTAAAATAATTCATAGCTTAAGAGAAAAGTATGAAAAGATAACTATATTTTATTGAATTATTATTCAAATCCAATTTAATATCAATTATTCTTTGTATGAAAACATCTGTATCTCTATTGAGGACAATGTTTATTGAAATTCAAATTCTCATTCATTTATATTGAGTTTTTAAAGCCTTATTCAATGAATGAATAGTTATTTCTCATTAAAGTGTCTTTAGGTTGAAATGACTTCTGTCGATGAGATGATCAACTAATTTCACCCTCAATTCATTGCAAACACATTTTCTTCTTCACAAATGTTCACATTCTTTCAGCTGTTGTTTAAATGCATTCATATATTGATTGACAGCAAATATCTGTCAAACAATTTATTGCTTTTAAAGACTTCAACAGTCATTATAGATGTGAAACATTTTCCTAATTGTCATAAAAAATTATGTCGAGGGAGGGAATGGCTTTCAGAGAATAGTTGGCACCAAAGCTCACATAAGTATTGGGCCAACAATTCTCTGTATATAACTATAGCAAACCATATGTTAAGGCATCAAATTGTGCGGTATATATAGACTGAAATGTATGGAAAATGCGATACAAAACCCAATTTTTGCTGAACTCCACAAAAAAGTATAACATTTTGTCATTAATATGGTTTGGCTGAGATGTGTCGGCGCTGTCAAAAAAGTAGTTAAGATTAATGGCTGTGCCGTTTGTGTATGTGCTCGTGTATGTCACCCATTGTTAACTCATCCATAATATTATTGACAATCAATTGTCTTCAACTATTCATTCTTCGTTCAGTTCTTCCCTTTTGTCGTCCGATTAGAGCCAATGAATGGATTAGTGTTTGAATGGATTTGCTTTTAATCTTTCGATTATTATGCAAACTATTAATCATTTCAAACACTAAAAGTAATTTGAATTTTTTTTATGCGAAAATAAATCTTAAATCGATTTTATTGCCGATTAGTTAGGGTTTGAAATTGTGTTCAAATTGTCTTTTATTGTAAACTTTTCTCTAATTTTTGTTTGTATTTTCATTGAAAAAATAAATTTAATTAATATATAATTTGCTATTTTATGTATTGATAGCACATTAGGAAAGACATTAATCGTATGACTGATATTAATTGGAAAGGAAGGACAGTCGAGTGCCGGACAATGAAGTCCACTTCACTTAAAGTTGATACACGTCTCTCCAAATCATGTCTTTCCCAAATTAGTATACATTGAGTTAAAACCAAAATTAATTAATTAAATAAATTGTGAAAAGAGTTATAACTTTCACTTTCATTATTTCAGAGCAAAAGATAACGAATAATAAGTTGAGTTAAACACTGAATATATTGTATGCTTGACTTCAGTAGTGAATGTCAGACAAAACAGAGAGAAATGATGTGTTTTATCAGTGAAAAAAATTTTATGGCATTATTTCGTGTTTTCATTTCATTCAATAGTATTTTCTTCGCTATATTTTTGATTGTATTTTAGCTAAACATCATTTTTCATCCAAAACACAAATGGCTTTTAAGGGGCAGAAGGAATGGAATGAGAAATAACATACAGAGGAGAAAAACAATCGTTCATTTAGAATGATAAACGACTGGCGACCGCCCCGACTGTTCCAACCGTTCCTCTCAGCCACTAAATTATGGTCTCAATCATACATTTTCTTTGCATTTCTCTCTAAAGTTTTTAAAAAAAGTCTTTTCTATAAATATATATATGTTTTCTATTCTAACAAACAGTTTATAATATTTTTTATTGTTAGCATTGAATGCATAAATAATTAGGAAAAAGCTTTTTATCGTTCTCTCGATCGCCTCAACTCTACTCTAAATGTCTGAATATATTTTTATTTATGAATAGAGAGCCGACAAATGCTAACAAATTTAATCTTTATTACCGGCAGTGAAGCAATAAAATCATTGCAAATCATTAAACTTAGAGATGAAATGTTAGCTTATATTTAGTGCACAAATATTATGCAGTTTTGCATAATTTGAAAATATGGCCCATTTTTGTTATTCACTTTCAATAGCGTTCAGTAATTGTGCAAAATGTCTAATATATGCCATAATTTCAATGTCTTATATCATGTGTTATTGCATTTGTTAACAAATACTCTATAAATCAAACACTATTTTCGTGTTTCGCCGAACAGAAAACTTTCGGACCGTTTGAAGACATAATGCATACAGAATTTTATGAATAGGAAAGTTATGTCTAAATAGAGAAAAGTTATTCATTTATTGGTTGTCACAAAAATCATTACTAAAGTAAAGGTTATGTTCTTTTAATTTTTAATACCAGAACAAATCATTTTTCTCACTTTCAATGAATTGATGTTTTGTTCACTTTTTGGACAAAAAACCAAAAAAAAATGAATTCAATTAAATATTTTAAGAAAAACTCTTGCATTTCATATCCCCTAAAGCACTTCATCTATTTTTTAGCCCAAATTGTGTCTGAAGGGGTAATAACGAAGTATATAATGATTGAATGCAATAATGTGCCGAAAGCACAACCGTTTCTCCCAAACCCAACGTGCAATTTATTACTTATGTCGACAGCATTTTGATTATAAATTATGCGAACAATCAATAAAATAATATTTCATTTCATTCGCCAAACAATCGCTATTTAATAGAGAATAATGACTATAACAAACAATTTATTATAAATTCGATCCAACAAAATAACCTTGCTTAGTTTCATTGCCAATTCATCAACAGCAACTACATAGAAAGTGATCAATTTATTAGTTGAATGTGCTTGATCACATATTGTGTGAAACACCATTTATTTGATTTATCTTTTTGAAAGTATATTAAAAATTACAATAAAACACATCAAATATTATCTCCATTTCCTCCGTCTCCTCCTATTCCTCCCATTCTTATGCAATGCTATCAATTGTACGCCAAATACAAATGAGAGACAAAAAACTGAATACAAGAATCATATCTAGCATTGAATGAGAGGATTAAGGGATGGATTGCTTTGAATGTTATGTGAAGGAAAGGCACCGAAAATATATGTAAGCGCTTCTAAATGGAGCGAAAACATTAGCCCAACATTAACACAACAGATATATAAATGTGTTTTACATGTAATTGAAGTCATTTGCTTTTTATCTAACTTTCCCAGCAATAGGTTAAGACATTAGTGTCAAAAACAAGTGACGAGAAAATGTGATTTCGCTCTTAGATATACATTCAATGCCTAACCAATTGTATTCAGATTTGGATTTTCACTCAAAATAAATTATTGCCTAAAAAGGAGAGTCAGATATTTGTAGTCAACTTTTGGTTCACTTTTTTTATTCGAGTGTTTTTATGTCACTAAATGTGATTTCATTCATGAATTCAATTATTTAATTATAACTTTAATTTGATATCAGTTTTAAATACAATTTAATTCGAGAAACGATTTGAAAAATTTAATATAAAATGGTTGTGAGCCAAAGGAACGGGTGGTGTACTAGACATATATCAAACATTGTCTTTTGAGCGTTTCATCTCTTCCTGTCATAAATTCATAAAAGTTTTATTGCTATCAAAGTTATGCTTAAATAACAGAATATTTTTCTCTTCTTTTTGTTTTGAGTGAGAAATTGAATTTGAATTTTTCAATAAATTTTATGATTTAACTTAACTTTTATTTGACTGTAAAGGAATGGCTTTATTTGCTAAGTCTTTGTTTTAAGGGTCGGCGCCGAATAAAATACAATTTTATATAAAAACATAAAACCTTTTTCTGTAATAAAATACTTTTTATGTCTTTCCTCTCCTTTTTGTCGCACACTTTATAACACAAAATGTGTTACTCTTTTCAGATATGTTTAAATGACATCAAAAACATTATTCAATGAAATAATGAGAGAAATAAATGATAAAAATTTTCATACATTTAATGCTTTAAAAAATAGTTTTTAAAAATGTTAAACAATTTTATTTCCCTTAAAATTTTATAAAATCTTTTGGACAATTTGTGTTAAGTAAGGACAAAATCTTTCAACAGTTGTCGAGAGATATCTCAATCAATAATATTCATGTATTTGTGTATTACATGTAATACTTGTCGAATCAATTATTACATAAACCAGAATATTCTGGTGCGAAGTCAGTCATTGTATGAGTTCCCCCCTCTGGCCATCTACTTATCCCATAAAACAGGGGGTTTGTATATAAGGAAATTACTGTTTTTTAGAGCAAATATCAGTAAAAATATTTATTGTATATTCGGTGAGAAAATGTGTGTATAGAATGGCAAGGCTATAAACTCTGTCGGCTCATGGTGTCGGTGCCTCTTCGAAATTGAGTGACAACAGGCAAAGACAGACTGTGTTGAGGGCTGTTATAAAACAAATGCCGCATATCTTCACTCTATGAGTGGCATAAAAACTGCTTAAATAACTTCACAATTCATTCATTGCATTCATTCCCTGTTTATTCAATGAGACGACTGTTTAGACTGTATTTGCTGTCATGTGTCAAGAATTTTACTCAAAGACATCTCCGCTTAACTGATCCCATGATAGCCACTAATCAGCGCCGAAATACAACTCAAAATACAATACAAATCCTTATTATAAATATTTTTTTTCTCAATCATAACAATTGTTGTAATTTTATGTAAAATATATTTGAAATAAATATACTTTTTGGTTAAAACACTTTTATATATAATATTTTACAAAATAAAGAATATTCTTCACATTTCTTATCATTCATACTATCATTATCATTGAAATTTCACTTTTATTACCACTTATTCTAAATTATTGCTTAAGATGTAGTGAATGAATAGCAATGAGAAAATTGCTTACAGTTTGTGAAACATTGCATTCAAGAAACAAATGTCTTTAAACGTCATTTCATACAAAGCTTCACTTATTTGCAAATCACTTCTTATCTCTCTTTTTGTCATTGAAAGGGAAAGTGATTTGATTTATATTCACAACAACTGTCTGTAGTTTTCATATGACGGACAGAAAACAAAAGAATTCAGTTATAGTTTTGAATAAAACTTATATAAAATATAAATAATAAATGAAAAAACAGAAAACAATGATTTTCTTTCATATTTTCTTCCATGAAAAAGATGTTTTTGTGATCTGTTTTGTGAAAAAAATTGAATCAAAAGCTATATATTCTGTAGTTTAAAGTTAAATAAATTTATAATTTTTATTCAGTGAAATAGTCATAAAAAATGAGATAAACATTAGAGTCAATGAATGTTAGTATTCATTGAGAGCATAGTTTTGAATATACATTAATGGCATCTGTGGTAAGGGATCAAAAAGGTATTCACTGTTGCGGGAGAACAGTGAAAGAGTCTGAGAACTCATGAATGTTAGGCATGAAATGCAAACACATATAACGAAGAAAAACATTTTCAACAAATTTAAGACCAGAGAAGAAAAATATTTTTGTAGTTTAGAAATGATTTCGCAAAAGGGGGATAATATGTGAATAATAAATAATGTTTTTTAGTGCACCTGTCGGGCCATAAACATGAAGTATGGCATTGGATGCCTAAGAGTAAGAATAATAAAAGTTAATGTTTAGCGAGGCTTTGACTGCCATTGCCTGCCTGTGCGATCTGTCTGTGCCGGGCATTATGTAAAGAGGCATTATATTTGTGCCAGAAGTAAACTATAGTTATATGTTATGGCATATTATATATGATATAAATACCAATTTTTGCCAAAATTTTATTATTACACAAAAACCTTGTCTTATATATTATTTTAGTGTTTTTATATGAAACCATTTGTTCTGCCGGTGCTGTAGTTGGTCGGAGTCGGCAATTCTCTGGCTTTTATTGCCTGAATAACTTATAAAAGCTATTATTCAGTAATAATTAATGAGATTTTGAGTTATTCTTGACTTTCAAAACCGTTTTTCTCAGACTTTTATACATATATAAAATACAGTATTTTTCAGATAAATCTCAATATGTTTTCGCATGAATTGAATGTTTATTACTATTTAATTATTGCCAAATATTCACAAATCTTTATTTTATTCCCTATTTATCTCAATCTTTAGTCAAGACTTCAATTAAATTTATATTTGAGACGTTTGTTTGCAAATAAATTGTAGTATTTATTGATATGAGAGACAAATCAAACCATAAAATCGTATTTATCTTATTTATGGTCGCAATTGAATTGAATTTATCCTCAAATCAAAGCTAACGAATGAAAAATGCGAATATCATTGGCTTTTCTTGAGTTGTATTTGAATAATTCAAGTGAATTATTGCTGACATTTGAGACGCGAATTTGAGTCGCTAATAATAAAAAAGATTTTCACAATTTATGTCTTTCCTCCCATTCCTCTCACACTATCTTTCCATTCATTCCATTCATTAGGATTTTTATTAGTGAAGCCATAGTTTAAAAGTCGAGATTATATGTTAATTTCAAGAGAAAAAACTTTAAAACATTAGATGAATGAAAAATAAATATTTTTTACATTCGTCTTAATGTGAATTATTTTATTTATTTAGTTTTATGTAATAATAATTTTGATTATCATTTGCCGACCAATTAATAATAGATATAATTCATTGAGTTTTGAAAACTTGTAGATATTATTCATGTATTCAAACCTCAAATTAACACAAAAAACAATATTTAATAACACATTGAATGAATAATCTGTTTTGAGATTTATTGATACAAATAATATTTTTGAGAATAAATTAAATACAATTAAAATCTGTTACAGAATTAATGGCTTCTTATTTAATGATAATAAACGAATAATTTATAATTAATTGAAATTCTTATCAGAAATTATTTTTATCAAAATTATCGTTAAATAATAAAATTTAATTAAATTTAATTATAATTTTTGAAATATTTTTTGGTTAATTAAATGTTTTTCAGATTATATGATTTTTTTATGAATGCATTTCATATTAGACTCAAATAAGAGTAAATTATTGAAAAATAATTTTGCAATCGTTTATATGAAGTAAAAATGAACACATTTATGACATGTTATCATCACTTCATATCAACTAATACTGAATTACATTATATTTCATAACTTTTTGTGTAATAAATTGTGATAATTCTCAACATTTCTATTGGTAACCGATATGTGAGTAAATACATGATAGGAAATACACATTTTATTGTCACTGCCGTACCTGATGTCCAATTGAGCAAGGATGGTTGTGAAGGAATTGGTGGTCAATATATTTTATTCGACATACTATCTCTATTTGCTCTTCAAGAGTGAGTCAAACAAATTGTCACAAATTGTGTCATTTATTATAATTATATTCAGGTATAATATTTGTCACACCCTTCAAGAGAGAGCAGTGGACAGTGAAATCGTTGACAATGAAAAGAAAATTTCACGAAGTTTTGGACAAAATTGAAAATTAAGTAAAGTTTGAAAACAATGTAAAATAATGTTAAAGAAATTTATATTATTTTCCAAATTTTTATTTAATTCAAACAATGTTCAAAATTCTTTCTAATCATTTAATTTTTTTTATTAATCAAAAGATTGTTATTAAAAATATTGCAAACATTTATTATTTGTGTCAAAATCTGAAACAAAAATAATTAATACAAAAGTCATCTAAAATACCGTTTCTTAAATGAGAACACTATTGATCATGTTTTCAGCACAAGGAGGTCTAGGAAAGGAAGGAAGGCGAGAGAGAGAGAGAGAGAGAGAGAGAGAGAGAGAGAGAGAGAGAGAGAGAGAGAGAGAGAGAGAGGCAAACAATATTAATCAATTGCTTTCAACTAAAATTCAAGATCTCATTAGTTTTATAGTATAAGCATTGGGTGCAGACAGTAGTGGCTCAACCCATCATTCCGATCATTCATCCATCTCTTGTGAGCTCCCAGTGCTCTCTATCTCCGTTCTCTACTCTCATAAATGGATTTTGTTTGGGCACTCCATATCAACATATTGTGCGATCGCTATTATAAACAACTGTTAGTCTCTCTCCGAAAAGGGCACAAAGAGAGTACATGTGATGGGAATGTTAGCCCGAAATTAATGGTGGCGTCGACACAGTATAGCATACATTGCTATTAATGATGACTTCATGTAATTATTCATATGCGAGAGCTTTAAAAAATGGCTCAAATGTAATGCGATTTTTTCATCTCTTTGTTTCACGACTGATCCCAAAGACAAGACAAATATACATTTATTTTAGCGAATATGGCCCCCGACGCCCGACGCCCAGCACACCGTACCCCAAATCATATGATAATATGCATAATTAAAATAGGTTTCATTTTATTACTATAAGTGTTGTGAACGTAATGTTAATAATATGTTTAATGTGTTTATAAATTATAATGTCTTTAAAGTGCTTTCAAATCACAAATCATTTTCAATAAATGTTTAAATTCTTTTGTATTTTAAAATTTTATTTAAAACACATTATTTTCATAATAAAAATCTATTATTAATTTTTCGTTACTTTCATATAATTGCACAAAATATTTAATTTGATTTTGAATTTTGAGCTCAAATTTGATGCTTTTGTAAAGATATTGTCTGATAGGAGAGTGTCTTCAGGAGAATATTAAAGGAAATAATGGCTTTTATGGCCCAATATTTAGCCTATCCTCTTATTATGCATCCATTCCCTCTCATTGTCTCAAGTGGTTTCATTGCACGGGTAGTTCTGTTAAGAGTGTACTGTATATACATAGGTATAAGAGAAGAGAGTGAAAGTGAAACATATATTTAAAGATAAGAATGAAGTGAATTATTATTGCCTTAATGTGTAAAAAAGTGTAGAATTGAAACAAAAGAAAAAGTGTTGTCAAATAGAGAGCAAAATGTAATGTAATGTTGTATTCATTTTACGTGTCTTTTGATTATTTCCGAAACATAGACATTAAGAGTGAGAAAAGGTTTTAAGTCATCCGTTGTCTAAAACATAATTGAGTTCATTATATGATATAAAATATTGTTTTTTCTCACATAACAAATACAAACCCAAATCTCATCTCAAAATCATTTATTTAGTGAAAATTAAGTCATTTAACAAAATATTATAAACATTATTACAATGACTAAAAGTTGTGAAAATGTTTCAAAAATTGAGTGAAACATCTGAAAAAGTTTAGCAGATAATAACAGTGGGTTGTTGGCTACCGGTGCTTATATTGACCGGATATTATATGTAATGAACCATTTCTAGTCTATTATACAATTCATTCATAGAGTGAATTCAGTCAAAAATGAAAAAAGTTTTTATTTTCAAATAATTTTTTATATTTACTATTTTTCTCTTCACTTTTGATGACACTGATTGCACAGGCAGTTGCACACTGAGCCCATGCCCATGCATATGCCTAACCCATAGAAATGAGCGATCACTCAAAATGATATAAGAGATCGAAAGACTCAACAAAATTATTTATATCTCGGCTTTAACTCAAGCTTTAGTTCCAGTACTTAATCACTAGGAGAGAGAGAGAGAGAGAGAGAGAGAGAGAGAGAGAGAGAACAATATATTTAGTCGTCTTGAGGGCAGTGAAGCCTTTGGCAAAATAATTACAGATATTGTATGACAAGAGAGAAAGACTGAAACCCTCGCACACATAGACGTCAAAAATGAGGGGTAAATACTGTTTATTATTGAAACTATTATTACGTGTTTGTGATTACAGGTGTTTCGCAGAGTTGGCACAAATGCCCCTCAAATGTGTTTTGAGGATATAATATAAGTCAATAAATATAATGCGAAACTGAGTTACCGAATGTGCCTGATACCAGAGCGCCGTTCGTTTTGACATATTGTATAAAAAGAGTGAAATATATATAATTATAATAATTATTCAAATGTGATGTCTGTGCGAACGGCTCTCCACAATGTGTCGATGCATTTGAGTTGTGGCTCACATCCCAATTCATCACAATTATTGTCTGCCTGTCCTCTCATGTACTCTCCTCTCCCCGGACAGACATCCACAACAATTATGCCATATCTGCCAACGAATGGCACAGACATTAAGACTTATATCTAATGATGTCTTTGAGCCATAGCTTCGACTGACTATAGATTTATGATTTATCGCTATTTTTATGAAAAAATAACAATTTTTGTTCGTCTGTCGGAAAGTCTGCTTTCGGGACATTAAAATTTATTGCCCTCTCATTGCCTTCTCATTACGATTAATCTGAATATAAATATTTATTTTTATAGCCATTGCTATCAAATTTGTTTTGCCATTTGATATACAATTTTTTTCGTCTGATTATACACTTTGAATAAATATTACTTAATTTGAAGACATTCTAAACATATTTGCAATACATTTGATTGAAATGAAAACTACGTTAAAAGCGATTAATATTTTTTATTTCTTGACTTAAAATTTTTAAGTACTTTAATAGTTATCTTTGAAATCGTTTCGTTAATAATAATAATATTAAAATGAACTTCAAATTCTGGCATCAGTTAATGGCGCCCACAGACATGGGCTCAGGTAGATTGAGATAGACCTACGCCAAAGCAAATACTGTTGTTATCATAATTGAAAATACCTGACAAACACTCTTAACGTGTTTGATAACAAACAAGACCTGTTGTCACAAATCTTATCCATGCATTCAAATCAATATCGCATTCAAAGCTTTTACGACAAACAAAAATTCATTGCTGTGTGAGATATACCGCACGCGTCGACACAGTTAACCATAACGATGGCTAAGAACTCATATTTTTGATCAATTTTGACAAATATTAAATAATCGTATAATAAATCAATTGAATTGAATGCAGATCCGAGTCATCGGCGGTGGTCCTCAAGTATGCTATAATCCATAGAATATTTTTATGAACTTTTTTACTATATATTAGAAAAAAATCATAAAATTATAGAAATAGTTGAGTCTCTAAATCACATACATATCCTCGCAGTCGTTCATATATCCCAGGCCTGAGTCAATAAAAATAATGATGAATTTGACATTTCCTTTGCCTGATTAGAAAGGCGTTTCGAAGAGAGCACATACACCACTGCCAGTGCCACCAATTTGATAGCATTTGAAGCATACAGTGAAATGTTTGACAGACATTGCATTCACAGCACAAGAAATGAACAAAAAATTGTATTTAAAAAATACATTTATATCAAAGAAAAATATTTTGACATTCGTTTCACTAGTTTTCCCATTCATTGTATGTCACAATACATGTGCTTCTGATGTCTGTGACATTTGAGGGCTTCGGTCTCACACATACATACTGTGCTTTCATACAGCCGGTGCTCTCAGCTCTGACAGCGAATTAAATATATTTCCCGTCTTGTGTTGCGGTCCAAACGTTCACAACTTTTATACAATATATGACAAAATTATATTTAAAGCACTTTTTGACTATCTTTTGATATGCCATCAAATCGATGCATACATTCCTTAATACCATTCCAATTGAAGTTATTTTAAAAGCTCTAATAATAAATATTTTCGATGACATCGTTAATATAAAATATTTTTTGTAGTTTTTATATAAAATTATTATTAGTATTAGTATTGAATGCAAATCTAATGTACATTAAAATCCATTAATAGATTTGAATTACAAATAAAATTCATTGTCAAAAGATTTGCTCAAAAGTGAGATTCAAACGATTAGTTTAAAAGTGATTTCGTAATCATTTGTTCAAAAAAAATTATTTTTTGAATAGTTGTAAAATAATAATAAAAGTCATATAAAAATGGAAATACAGGTATATATCATAAGAGGGAGTCATTCAACTTATAATAAGTTTTGACTGAAATTTAATGAGTATTTAAAATTGGATTTTCGCGAAAAAAAGTCTTACAATTATCTCCAGTAGAGGTAATAATGGATGAAATGGTTGACAACC
Source organism: Quadroppia sp. Gr-Ori-00064 (assembly GCA_034700825.1). NCBI lineage: Eukaryota > Metazoa > Arthropoda > Arachnida > Sarcoptiformes > Quadroppiidae > Quadroppia > Quadroppia sp. Gr-Ori-00064. The sequence continues at coordinate 19,114 of JAQIXR010000339.1, read as the reverse complement.
TATTAATCATAATCAGAGCCATCGAAGACCACTGTTTTAATAGAGTTGGCGTTGTGTTTGTGAATGGCTTATGATTTATATGAAATCAATTCAATAGTTTCTTATGGTTTGGCGTATATTTCATGTCTACTTATGAACAGCACTTTCACTCTACCCGACTGTGCGGATCATAACTAGCAGAGCAGTGGGAGGGCAGGAAATCTATGAAAGCCTTCAATAGAGTAAGAAAAAAGTTGCAATACATTGCAGCCATCAATCAGTCGGTGCTCTCCCGTCGCTGGGTTTCAATAGGCTTTCGGTTCGCAAAACGCTTTTTGAAATGTCAGTCGAAATAAATGTATTGGAGAAACACATACACAGAGAGAGCCGTTGTATATCCCGCAGCGTCCAAACACAAGACCTCCCTAAGCCATGTCCATCAACGTCTCGACCCCTGGCCTACAGAATAACTGCCACTTTATTACTTGTACTGAACACACAATTTCCACCTCAACCTTTGAGGCCCTTATTATACAGTGCTGTATGTGTTGTAAATGTGGCGCCGAATAGAGAATTAGTGATGCCTTCCAATGATAATACCGGTGCTGCCCATAACTCATACAGTGATGGATGGATTGATGGCCTAACGATAGAAAAGCCAAAACAGAATGAAAACCAAATTCAAGTGCTTTTGGTATTTAAGGCAACAAAAAAGTACCGCAATTATATATTCGCTGCTTTCCATCCCTGCGCTCAGGGGCTGGTATGTAATTAAAATTTTGGCCACAAATAAATACGTCAAAAATAAAATATATGGTTTACTGAAAAACATTACATTAGGAACTGATGGCACGTTATGTTATGTTATATTTATTACAATTTCATTGAAATTCTATTGAAAATATAGTTTACAATTGAATTGAATGCATTGAATGTATTTAATACTATTCCTCTCGTTATATAACATCTGGCTTTTGGTCCGATCTTATGAAGAGAGCATTCGATAGGCACTCAAAACACGCGACTATTAATCAAAAAACATATGAAACACAAAATTTTGATTTAAAGTAAACGAGATTTCAATGAATTACAAAATATGAGAAATCTATGTATTTATATAAATAATAAATTAGTTTTAATATTGATTACAAACAAAAGGGTTTTTCAGTTCGTGATTGAGTACTAAATTATATACTGTTTGTCTCAACTCTAACACAAGTGCTGGAAATGAGATACCAATCGGTTATAAATTATAACTTAATGTAGTTTTTATTTATTACTCAATACATGCCTTCAGTATATCTCAATCGTTTCAATCATTCAAATGTTAACTTAAATAGCAATCAGAGATCATTTTCGTCTATATCTCTCTCTACATATTATTTACAGTACATCCCAGTGCGAGCCATATATCATAATTTCATTTATTCTTGATTAAAGTCAGGCATAAATACAATAAAATTGTTGTTTTGCAACAAATATAATATATTTGAAAATCAAAACAATTGCGTGAATTTGAGTCGTTTTTTGGCAAAAAGAGAGATAATTGTCGAGACATTTCGTAACTACTGGTGCTCTTCACGAATATAATATTAAATATAACTAATGTGAATATTTTTATCTGTATCTTATATCTGGTGTTCCCTCTTTCCGGTGCCGACATATCATTTTTTAGTGACCATTTCATAGGAACAGCTCTGACTTATAGCGTGATTACATCCAAACGACGACTAAATGGCTAACTCTCTGGCGCTATAATGGCCTCTACAATGACTTGTGTTGTTATAATTTATGCGCTCTTTCATAAATACCAGTCCTCTCATTGAGTACTAAAGATTTTTTTCAGGCGCCATATGTTTAGAGCCTAATATCAATTAGTATTTCTCCAAACATTTTATAGCTTTTAGTTCTGAAACTACTTATTGTCTATTATTCGTATGAAGAATGAAAAATGAATATAATATGTGAGATATAATGGGATGTTCACAACGTTAATAATATGGTCAGGAATTATATTTCGCTCAAAATATGATTTATATTCTATTACAAAGTAATTGCTCCGAAAATGAAGGTTAAGAGTAATCTTTCGCTCAAAAGTATTTACGAGAATTTGTTGAAAAGTATAGAAATTACAAATAAAACAAAATAACAAAAAACTTTGAAATGAAAACATTTTGTGAATTGTTTTAAACAATATTCATATAAAATGAAAGTATTTTCTTAATATTCATTAGATATTCAATAGATTGTGAATACAATTGACATCAATGATAGAGTTTGGTCTGAATTAACCCCCAAAGCCTAATATCATTTATGAGCACAGAATGTGTTTTCCATTTTTTGTATATTTGAAAAATATATGAAACATAATAATAGTGTTTAACATCCGATACAAATAAATGTCAAAATATAGATAATGTGAGAATATATGAGCGCTTATTAAATATGAAATTAACATAGGGTTAAAATTTACAACAAATGAGAAACTGTCGGTCGGTTCGACCCTTTCATGAATTAATTAGTGATTAATATACTCGAAGGTCTTCATCTCATTGGGAGGTTTGGGAGGTATGTTATATCGAAAAGAGAGTGAAAATTAACTCAAAATCCTATAAATAATGTAAACCTTTTCAAATGTTTATCGCTTTATGTATTCTTAGAAAAGTTGTAAAATATGTTGTTTTCAAACTGTCTTTGAATAAAATTATTTTTCAAAAATATTACTTTTTTTGTATAACTTTTCCATAGAAGAGACAAAACATTGTTTTGTTCGTCGGTTTTGAATATTATTTTTGAAATCTTTGAAAAAACCCAAACATTTTTATCTCACTTTTTGTCACTCATGTTTTGGCCAAAAAACTACTGATCCAAAGCGTAATCTACTGTTTGAGCTGACATTCTGTTGCCGTCTGAGAAGGTCTGTTGCCGTCTATCAGTGCAATATATATGCCATTCCTGTGAATGGAGTGTTGCTATCCGTGAAGTTAATGAGAGACACATTTGACGATTAGTTATACGCTTTGGAATCACTGTTTTCTCATTCATGTCAGCTATAGCCAGGTCTGTCCACCTTTGGCACCCATCAGCCATTCCAACCATTCCTTATAATAGGACTTAACATAAGGCCTCAAAACCATTAAGGCTTCAAAAGTATAGTTTTGAATATTATTAAACATATGAAATATTTCTCTTAAAACAGATATAAATTGATTGACTTTGAAGACAAGGGGTATCCCAAATACTCTGTGTACCCCTGATTTGCTTCAGAGGCTGTGCTCAAGTCATAGACTATTAAATTACACGTTTGGAGAGCGCATGTATTTCACACGCAATCACTATAGTATTCACACAATCGCTGTATTGACTGACTCTTCAAATTGAATGACATGTGAATGACAGACACGAATGCTATGAAAAACATAATATGTATTCATGAATGCATTTGTGTTCGCGAGACTGACATCAAAAGCATTTGTAAATATGAGTGAATGAAAGAGAAATTTTTACCTTCTTTTCAGTCTTTCACAACTGATAGAAAAATGACATCAATGAAAAAAATTGAATTATTGGGGTTTTAAACCTTTTTTAGTTTCATATTTAAATCAAAAGTTTTCGCTTTTAATGTATTTTTAATTTAAAAATATTTTTTTAAAACAAATTTAAATCCATTCAAATATTTAATACAACATTAATTTCAACACATTTTTCAGTTATATAAAGGGATATGTTTTGTTGGAGGCAATCATTGGGAGGAAAGACATAAACACACTATAAGACCACTATTGCCTACAATATCGCACTGTTATGTCATTCTGGCTCTAATCACACAATCATATTAGGCATTAAACTCACATTTTATAGTTTGAATCCAAACATATATATATACAAAAACACACTCTTTTTCAATGGATATAAATATAAATCTTTGGCAAATACAATAATGTTCGCACAGATAGTATTTCTTGTGCTCTTATTAGAGTCACTTCACTCTAAGAATCGTATATTTATGGATATGTTATACAGAAGTAAATGTTATGCCCTGTTATCCCACCACCCGTTCTGCTGACTGGGCTATGAATCAAATTGAATGTCTTTTTCCGTGAAAAATGTCTTTGATCTGAGAAATAGTCAATAAATTGTTGGCACAGTTGCAGAGCACAGTTAGGTATGGCGATGGCATTCATATATTTACTGCATATTAAAATCAAAGATCATATACGTATGGGAATGGGATGAGTGTCCATATGGGATGAGTTGTGTACAAAAAAAGTTGCAAATATTGATAACAAGAAAATGAATAATCAATGAAAAGATTGAACAAAAATAATATATAATTACTTTCGTGAAAAATTGTTGAGAAATAAAATAAGTATTGATTTATATGAGAAAATGAATCGAAAGACAAACAAAACAAAAAATAAATCATTTTTCTGTAGAAAAACTTTTTGTTTGACAAAAAATAATAGTAATAATAATAATTCATTTCTCATAAAAATAATTTTCTGTCTCTTGTGTTGAGAGTAATGAGAAAACAAATCAGATAATTCTTATGCCTTTCCGCACATAACAGATATGAAAATATGTTTTGTCGATAAAAGTGAACATTAGATGAATACAAATTGAACACAATTTGCATATCTATAGCATATATGATAATAATAATTGATATAAAAATAAGAAATACTTTTACTGTAGTCATAATTCACATACAATTGCCACTAATTGTCAAAGAGTGCTTTGAAGACATGGAGTGGTCTATGAAGTGCTAATAGCAATCAATATTAACTGATTCGTTACCCAAACATCAAATGATTTCTAACAAAAATATAATAATCTTTTGTCTCAATTTCCTGGCGATAACTCTGTCATTGTTCAGGACATTCAGGTGTGTATGACTTAAACATATACCGGTGCTCGAGTGTCAAGAGCTCATTGACACCATATTGCTATCTAAGACAATACACGACTAATGAGAGAGACTGTCGGTTATGGCGAAGTTGTGAAGTTATGTCACCCATCGGTGCTCTTTAATGGCTTTACTGTATTTTGAATATGATTTGACAAACGATTAAATTTCAAACAATAGACTCAAAAAGCCATAAATTAATAGATAAAAAGTATTGAGACAAGTGGGGGGAAAGGCATAATAGGGTAGAGCAAACCCCAACCCTCACGAAGGTGTTCTTCACAATAATTTCTTTTCGTATTATTTCAGAAAAACTAACGAAAATTTGGTTTCAAAATGTGTTAACTATTGGTTATATTCTTATATTGAATACGAATCGCAAGTGTTTGTCATTAAGCAAAACAATGTCTATTAATGAGAGTCACGCAAACAGACTATAAATGTCTATACTTTTCATGCATTTATTTGAGTGTAAAATATTATATAATTATATAATTTTCACATTTATTTCTGTAAAATATTTGACAAACAATTTAAAAATGTTAATAAATTTTTGACGTCTAATGTCAACAATAATGTCAATACATTTTAACATAGAATCTGAATATTCTGTTGTTTTTTATGTGAATAACAAATATATTTGTCTTTTGTTCAAATGCTGACAAAGTTTTATATTTTATATTTCGATTTTATGTCAATTCTGATCAGACCTATGGCTCACAAAATGTTCTTTTTCTCCCCTTAATCCCCCTTACTTTTTATTTTGTTCTGCACTGTATTTCAAATCAATTCTTCAATTTTGCAAAAAATTCATAAAATATTCTTTAAATTCAAAATATGTTATTCAACTCATATTTCATATTCACGTAAACATAAGGACTCATTCAATTAGTACGTATACAGGATTTGGCATTTTTTTTATTCCTTACCCCCTAATACTTAATCGTACGCTATGTCTATGTCTAGAACATATAATATTATGGTGCCTGACCTACCCTTCTATATTTTTTATATAAAATATTTACCCCTTATTATCCATTGTAATCTGTTTTGGATTAGACTTAAAGGATTAAAAATACTTTCAGTCATAAAATGTTTGATAAAAATCTTATTTATCTATATTTCAAAGTTTGTCACAAAATTTAATTAATTGGAACGTACGCTTTGCACTGACCCCTCCCACACATAAACATACTTTTCACACCCCCTCCCGCACTACGTATTAATTGAATGACCCCTAACTGTGTTGTCAATCGAGTGCCAGTGCACTGGTAGGTATGGTATGTCAGGCATTCACATACTTTCAAAATCAATGCAAAGGCAAAACAACACAAAATATGTGCCATTTTTTGAGACAGAATTTGTTTTAAACAGAATATATGAAATGACATTCAGTTTAACACTTCTTAAAATGTATGTGCGATGAGTGTCAGAGCACCAGACGTTTTGGATGGGAATGAAAAAGTAGACAATTCTTATACATTGAAAGCTCAGTCTTTATTCGTGTGCCAATCATATTGAACTGTCATATGATGTTTGGGCAGTAATTCAGTCACTCGTCAAAGTGTTGGCAATAATTTGCAACAATTTTTGTTGTATTTCTCGTTCTCTCGACTCATATCAAACATGAAATACTGATTGCATAACATTTCAAACCTTCAAACCCTTCACAAAACCTATCAAATGATTTAAAATCATTTTGAACTTATCTCTAATTCATTGATCACTTCACAAAACAACTTATTTATCGTTTATTTTAATTTATTTTATAATCACATTTTTAATCAAAAAAGTCTTTAAATTTTTCATTAAAATATTGAATAAATTAATTGTAAAATAAATTTAAAAACCAATAACTCTTTGATTTTATTGAATATTGATTTGTTTGTTTTTGAGCTTTGAATTTGAAAAATAAAAACAATTTTATATGAATTTAGGATTTATTGATCAAATGTGTGGTATTTTAGTTTGATTTTTCAAATATACCATAAATTTTATACACAATTAAAATAATATATTTTATGAATTTATTTTACGAACATTTTTATGGCTTTGAAACGAAATTTCAGTGAAAAAAGCCTTCAAATATAAAAGGCATTGAAATTATTCAAAGATATTAAAGTAAATGAGTTATAAAAATAAGACTTAAAGTACGGCTCAATTCATCTTATTTTATGAAACATTGAATGAGTTTTAAATAAATCAAAATAAACTTCAAATAAAACTTCTCTTTATTTTATAATTTTTTTGTTATTAAGAATAGTATAAAAATAAATTCAAAGTTATTTTTACATTAAATGTCAAAAATCCAATGTCTTCGGTCTTCGGTCTTATCTTTGGTTCACTGGAAAAGAAGAGAACAAATAAAATGAAAATATTATTCTGAATAAAAATATTGAAGAAATTCATTGAATATACCATAAGTTCAGTGAATATACCATAAGTTCATTCATCAAAAGATCCTAAAACTGACTCTACTTTCATAACAATATATTACGATTATATTATATATACAGATATTATAAATCATATGTCAATCGAAAAGTGAAAAAATTCTCATAAGAGTAATGAATGGACGGGTAGTACGGAATGGGTACGTCTTTTTTAAAACTACAGATAGCAAAGGCTAAGGGGTTTTAATCCATTGTCGTTGTGTTTGAGCCAAAAAATTATCGCCACTAAAAGTGATCAATCATTTGAAAGTTGACAACAGTTTCGGCAAAAAAATGTTGTGAATCACAATTCAAATGTGATTTTTGTTGTTAAACAATATATAAATAATAGAGAATTATATTACAAGAGAGATAAAGACCGCACGAAATATACATAAAAAATATCACAATATATACTATGTTTAAAATGCAAAATATAAAATGAAACACAATTTTTGAATCGCATTCAAAACAATATAATATATTATAATTTGTATTTTATTTCACAAAAATATATGAATAAGAAATATATTATACATTTTATTCACATTCAGATGAGATGAGACTTTTGCGTGACTTAACTGTTAGTGAATGCCTCACAAATGCCGGACATTAGGTCTGAATATTAGATGAATATAAGCTTGTGATTTGAAAACAAACTGATCATTCAAATGATTGCATCTATTTTTCACATAAATATTGCTATTTTATATGAAAATTGCATTTTTCACTTCATAAACAAGATTTAGTGCTTTTGGAAAAAATTGTAAAAAATGAGACAAAATATGATATGAATTTCAAAGATTTGTATTCAATGAAAAATGAGTGAAATATTTCATAACAAAAAAACATTAATAATTTAAAAATATATAAATGAAATAAATATAAAAATAAAATAATGTTTTCAATTCGTATCAAAAAATACAATTGGATTTTGATAGTGAAAAGCATTGAATGAGAATTGAAGAAATGGTTATAAGTGTTGGAAATGAAAAACTTTTTGAAATGTCAAACGAAAATATATTTGAAATGTTTGACAGCTTTTGCTCTTCATATCCAACGACGACAACAACAGTGAAAATCTGAATAACATTTGAATTATTATATGTTTGACGGCATATAATATACGATAAATCTGAAGACATCTCATATGAATAGAAGAGACAAATACTGAAAATCTCTTTGAATGTCAGATCCAAAGACTTAGTTCTTGTAATAATATAAGACATGGCTGTATATTCTCTGTGCCGGTGCCATAAGTGACGGCTAATTTATAGCGACAAAAGTATTATTTTTTATATTATATATTTTGCTTTCACTCAATCAAAAATCGAGAGCACAGGCAGTTTGGGCCAATAATATGCACAAGTCATAAAAGTTTGAATTGGTTTGAATTGCATTGTCATCTCATTTATTCCAATGTCAAATACCACACATTGATCCAGTATAATGCTGTCACTGTCTGCCCGTCCTCTCATAGATGCGGAACCCTTTCCAATCTGCTGGGGCTCTCTATTCATGAGATTTGATTGAAATTATGATAAATGACTCAAAACGTATATATATTATTGATTGTTATAATAATGTGATTTCATTTCATTCAAACCAAATGAATGATTATTTAATAAATTTTTGACATCTTTTCAAAGTTGTTGTGAATATAAATCAAACTTTTCGTGATTCAAATTCAACACAATCAGAGTGTAGGGGCGATGTAAAAGCACAGGGAGGAAAGAGAGCCATAGTTTGAATGAGAAAAGGAAACTAATGTTCATGGCTTGTATAGTAGTATGTGTTATATTTGAATTATAAAAGAGCACAAAACATACTGACGGTGCCATCAATCATAACAAATAAATTATTCTGTTATTACTGGTGTGTATTTAAATGCGAATTACATTACATTTCTTACGAATATATAACATAACATATAGTGTATATAACCTGTAATTTGCCTTCAATTTTGCTCAACAACAAAATGAAAGTTTTTAGACATTTATAAAAAAATATTTCTTATATTTGAACTGAATTTTGAAAAATATTTATATGTTTGCAATCAATACCATTAAAACCAATAACCAATAGTAACGCCACTGTCTCTCAGATCAACTCTACGATTGATATTTCAAGAATTTTTTATACGTTCAAATCATCTCATTCTTAACTTCTTGTCTGACATTTCATTTTGGTTTTTCTTCAATTTTTTTGACTCAAATCAAAGCGAAAACTATTGAAAAGTGATTGAAATATTTTTGCAATTCTTAAGACAAAGTTTGTGTATTGAAGTCACAATACATGAGTCAAAATGCAGTTCATGGGAATGCGATTGGATTTGGCAATCAATCACAATCGGACTGACACTTCGGGCCCATATATAGACAGACGCACCGGGCGTTTGTCTGTTACGTCTATTAATGATGCGTTCAATGCATTGCTAATAAGGCTTAGTTCCGGACAAACAAATTATATGAATAATAATAAATGCATTTCTATTGTATTGTCAGATCATAACCGACTAACCCTATCAGCCCTACCTCTTATTCACAGAATACAGGGGTATCTATCATCGGCAACTAAGGGCTCACCCTTTCAAAGAGTATCATAAATTTTGAAAATTAATAAATTGTCGCTCAATTTGCACATGGTCATAAATGTGAGCTCTTGGTCATCCAATGTAATATCTCATGATTTTATGAATTCTTTTTGAAAATAAATTCATTAATCGATTCAATGATTAATTCATTGAAATTGAGATTATTTTATATTTCAAAATAAATTATTTTTTTAATTTTATTTAATAAACATTTAATTCAATTAGCATTTGATCGAAAAATCTAAATAAAATAAAATGTAATTAAAATTAATTATAAATATATTTGTCTTTAATTAAATTTAATGCAAACATATAATAAAAAGAGTTATTTTTTCATAATTTATTTCATTTATAAATTATAATTGAATACAAAAAAACTAACAAAAAATATTTATATAACTATTATCTAAAGCTTTGGTATTTTTAATGAAAATTAATTTTATAAATATATTTAATAAAAAATATTTTATAATTAATTCAAGTTTAATGTCATTAAAATTAATTGTTTAATACTATTTAAAATATTAATCTCTATAAAGTAAACCATTATATTCTGGATCATTCACTTTGATTAAAAAGTTTTTATAAATATTTGTTTTGAGAAAAATTCATTTAATATTGATTTCAATTGTAATAAACATTGAATTAATAAATATTAAAAATAATTATATTGTTGTTTAGGTTTGTTTCTGACATTGATTTCACTGAAACTAATCATTAGTTTCTCGATCGCAACGATAATTGTGTTTACATTAAAAAGTGTTTCTCTGTATTACAGCCAAAACAAATTGTTGGCCTCTTTTCCAATGTTTTCCCAATAGATTACTAAATAATTATCAGTAATTACTTCGACTTTTTGTTGTATAACTTCAATGATTGTATAATTGATTTAAATGTTAGCGAAAAAGATAATAATTTAAAATATTTGACACTTTTTAGCAACAAATCGAAAACATTTTATCGCAAATTAAGTAGAATTATGTCATAAAAAGTCAACATTTATTGTATACTTCAATGCAATGGTTTTTGGGAACAGTTTATAGTTGTGAAAAAATTTGATTAAAAGATATTTTAATTAAATTGAGTTTTATTTTATAATTTGTTTTACATTTTAAATACTTGTGATATTTGTATACATTTTTCAATTGAAGGTTTGTTTTATATTTAAAAAAATATTTAAACTTTATTTTCTATTCTCGAAGACTTCAAAAGCTCTGAATTCAAGAGAAATCCAAAAATAATTATTTTTATGAAACATTTGCGCTAAAAATGTCAACTTTTGCGATATCTTAACAACTCTTCAAAAAATTATCACTTTTTCACAATTTTAAGACAAAGTGAACATCATTTTGATGTACAGTTAGGTTAAGTCAAGCCTAAAACTGACTGATGTGTTGATATCAATGGTTTTCAAAGCCAACAAAACATGACTTGAGATTAATGTGATATCTTTGGCACTGGTGTCAGATTAGAGCCGACAGTATTGTCATTCATAATAATTATTTTTCTCATTAATGAAGACTTAGGACAACAATGAAGACTAAAGAAAACTTTTTGGTACACATTTGTGGACATGTGAGGGCTCTCTCTCTCTCTCTCTCTCTCTCTCTCTCTCTCTCTCTCTCTCTCTTTAAATAAACTGATAATCAGTCTATTTTTGAGTCAAAATGTGTTTCAAATAAATCTTTTTTCGGTATTTTCATTACCATTACATCATATACCAGTGCTGTGAAAGTGGTGTTAGCGAACAATACTGCCTGCGCTGGCGATCGATTGCACTCAATTTGATTGTCTAATCTATATCTAATTCGAGTGCCAGCGATGTGTCGGTGCTGTGAGCACCCAATGGCAACACAAATGATAAATAAGGCCTCGGATTGCAATGTTTTTGGTTTATAAGGTTAGTGCCAGTAATCGTAACATCGATCAAACTGTGCACTCACTTACCAGTGCTAACAGCACTTATAGCTCTTAAACCATATATTATTCTTGTTGTCGGCTGTTATAACGCCTTAAGAATCTGTTGTTTTCTTATTCTTATGTTTTAATAGTTATAATCAATTTATTTTCACTTTTGTTATTCTATACTCAAAACAAAACTAATGAACAAATGATTTGCTTTTAGAAAATTAACTCAATATAAACTGTACTGACTTTTGATGCCAGTGTTTGAGGCAATACATAACCACTTGTTATATAACTTATAACTTAAACATCAATTAATAAAAAGTCTATAATTAATATTTGTCTGAAACTAATGTTTTTGTGCACTTCTTATCTCATAGAATATCAGAATTTTGTGTGAAATTATTTCTCACAACTATTTTAGTTTCAAAAAATAATATAATATTTGTCTGATATTTATATAAATTATTTGAGATATTAATTACTATAACATTATGTTTAAAACATTTATTTTTTATTTTCTTAAATATCATTAAATTTAAAAAAGTTTGTAAAACACAGAATAATTTATGACTTTAGCCTTGTTTTCGTTGATAGAGTCAATGTAAGGGACGGTTAACTATGCCCTGAGACGCCTGGAGCGCAATAACAATATCTATTGCTTTTATGGTAAAAATAAAGATTTATAGCAATAAAGATTATTCTCTTCTCTTGTAATTCAATTTTTTTGATTAAAGCGCTTAAATTAATTAAGTATTCTATCAGTGAATTGACAGTTGGAATGCCTGTGCAATGCCTGTGCAATGCCTGTGCAAAGCCTCTCCAATTTGCGCCGGCAATTAAATTAATTTTAAAACCAAAAACGTCTGTTCCTTTTGGACACAAATAGCTGATAAAAGTTTTTATATATTACGGACAACAGAGATAAGAAAGTATTTAAAAAAGGAAGTAATTTATTGTCTATCATATACTTTGGCCGTAAAATAGATCCCTATTTAATAAGTTATGGCTTTTTCGTATAGTTTAGAGGCTTTTGCAATGTTTTTTGATTCGTATTAAACACATTAACGTCTTTCAAATGGTTAAACAGCAATTAAACTGTGCAAGGATATCATAAAAATTTATTGTTATTAACTTCTTTAAAGTGCCATTAATAAGATACCAGTGCTCTCCTTCTCTAACCGTTCGGCCAGTCCTTATGGTGGCCGAGGCTATCAATACACTAAACTTTATTACATTTATCTGTCTTTTATGTCAACTAAACGTACTTTCACTTTATATATGAATTTTTTCTCGTTTTGTAATTATTTTTTTTCTCAAAATTTGACAATTTTTAAAACAATGATAACAATGAAAATTGAATTCAATTCGTTTGTCCAGATATTCAGTTCAGTCCATACTTTGATGTCTAAAAGTATATTTATTTTTGCATAATTAACAGATAAATGGAAAGTGTGTTTTAACTGTGCTTTAACATCACTCTTGTATTATATCATTTACTTTATGAAAAGTACTAAAAGTCAACAAATGTTAACATTTTTGCAAAACCAAAAGTAAATATATTTTATGAATATTGCAGTCAATTATTTGTATTAAAATATGAAAATACGAGACGTTTATAAAAGTGTTGTTTTTATTGATTATTGAAATAAATTTTATAAATATATTATTCAATGATAACAAAAAATGAGTTATTTTTAATTGTGATTAAGTCAGGAAAGGGTCGGAAATTATGTGAATTCTTTGATAATTATTGCGATTATATTCAAAATTCATGAATAATATTATAATTAATAATTGAATTATAAATATATAATAAGATAGTTATTCCTCGTTATGGCTTGAGTTGACTTTAAAATAATGAGATTTTCACAACATTTTAAAATATATTCTTCAAAGAAATAAAGTTTTTCAGTAAAAAACTCTTTATATAATATTTTGACTAAACCTGTGAACAAAATGCTATTTCTCGCTAATGAATGAATTTTTTGATCTAAGGTTTCATCGAAATAAGAAAAGATAATAAAATAAATGATTTATTAATTAATGGTTTAATTGAATTTAAGCTAAAAAACACATTTAATTTTGTGCAACGAATGAGGAAATCACGACTTTTTAATTTAAATTCAAATATTTTTTATTATAATATTTCACAGTTATATTTGTGTTAAACAAAACAAAACAACATTTTATATTTCTTTAGAAAGCATTTGTCATTAAATTTTAATTTTCTAATCAATTCCCAAACCCTTTATAGACATTATATCGAAATAACAACATATTCAATACAATAATATATTTCGGATTCTCTATAATTTTTGTACAAATTGTGAAATATATTTGAAATATATTTTTTTACTAAAACTCTTCTTCATTTGAAATGTCTATATAATGTTTTCTGATTTGCTATTTGTCCTTGCACATATACCACACGATGTATTCTCATAAAAATCGATAACAAAATATTAATAATAATTCAAAAGAGATTTTTTAAAACAATTTTTCAAAAGTGAGAAAATATTTTTTAATGATTTATTGCTTAAATGTCAGTCACTTTTCTCTGCAAACAATGTGTCCATAAATTGTATTTTTCATTCATATTATACAAACTTTAAGAATAATTTCATTTTTCTTTTGAATCAAACATTTCAAGGATTACAGCAAACATAATATACAGTAAAATCTTAAATATATTTTGAAGCGAAGAATATATTCATTAAAATTGACAAATCATTAAATATAATAATAGTTATGTTTTTCAACAAAAATAATTAATTTTTGAAAATATTAATAAATCATTAAAATTGATGTTTTAATAAAAAATAAAAGTCTTATTGTTGTAAAAGTAAGGAAAATATATTTATATTTGTATTTACTATTCATTGCTATTATATAACAAATAAATGCCTTAAATATTGTATTGAATAACATATAAAAACAGATTCAGTGCTCATAACAATTATTACATCAATTCAATTGGTATTAAAAAGTATAGAAATATATAATAATAAGGATTTTAAAATTATATGTTTTAATGGAAATAATGTGTGATTGAAAACAAGAGGATAAAGAGAGAGCACTAGAAATAATTGTATGTCTGAGGGTTTCATCATTATTTGTGGCCTTAGATTCGACAACATTCAAGTGATTACAGGTGTTTGAAGTGATTCATGGATCAGATCAACACTAATGTTGTTATGCATTGAAGAAAGAAAAAATTATAAGAAAATAACTAATGTTTGACTTAAGGAAAGAATAAGAATAAGAGAAAATGTATTGCTATTAAGTAATGACATTTACGTTCACTTAATAATCAAACTCTCTTTACATCTCTGTCTTCAAAATAAATACAAATCACTCTATTTATCCCAAATGTCAACCAATCTATAATTATAAGTCTGGCAAAAAAAGCTCTCTCTCTCTCTCTCTCTCTCTCTCTCTCTCTCTCTCTCTCTCTCTCTCTCTCTCTCTCTCTCTCTCTCCAATCTGTCATAATTCGTAATTATTCTCTAAACGTGAATGTATGACATGCCAGCACCAGAGGCATCACCTCCAGTGCCCAATCATTCAAAACATTTTGTTATATAACATAAAATAAGGTCAAAAACATAACTCATGAATACATTAAATACATATCCTTTTGATTATGTTTTTCATAGCAATACATAACTAAACACAAAATGAATTGATTCTTGAATTTAATAGAAATATATTTAAAACAAATATTAATACAATTGAAGTAATGTTCAAAAGTTATGAGAAAATCATACCATACCAGACATACCATCTAATACCAGATAAACGCTCTTATGTTGGTATGTATACAGGACTACATATATAGCATAAAAGCGATGATTTCATGTTTAATATATGATATAATAATGTATATAAATTACCAGCGCTTAGCCGGTGGTCTATTTTTTACTTACATCTCATTAACCAAAACTTATAAGTATTTTATTCTTATTATTGACTCATATTTTTATTATACTTTTATATAAAAGTCATTTTTTGAGATATATTGTAAAAACAAATCTTATTTTGTTTTGTATTAAATCTATCAAAAGAAAAGTCAAATTCAATTCAGATTTATATCTTTGAGATTAAATAAATGTCTTTGAAATGAAGTTCAAAATGAAAATCGATTCATGAATTGGTTTTTTATTTTGCTTTAATGACAAATAAATCAATTCTATAATGGGTTTTGAGAGAGAGAGAGAGAGAGAGAGAGAGAGAGAGAGAGAGAGAGAGAATAGTTGAGTAAAGAATTGAAAAACAAAATTCTTTAACAAAATAATATTCACATATAATTTGATAATATTTTTTGTTACGACAGGTATTCAATGTATTCTTTGACCTGAAGTTAGAAAACCATATATCGATTGTTTGATTTGAAGGGCGTTTTTGACAAAATAGAGGTTTTGTTGCAATAAATCTTTTTATTTATTATAACATTTGTGATCAATATATCATACAATCAAATAAATTGAATCTCAGTTTTGGTAAAATATATTTTTGACATCACTTTGTTATGAGGACTTCAAACGAATTGATAGAGTATTTCATAACACAAAAGACGACATAATATAAAGTAATATCAAATTATACTTAAATTTATCGTTCATTCAAACAATAATTGCTTTTCAAATAAACAATTTCTATATTATCAAAGGTGTAATTGCACTGGTATTTCATATTGGGTGCACAATCAGTCCCTATCAACTCTCATCCGTCACATGACTGCACAGTTGGGTATCAGGAAATACACTCAGACTTCAAAGCCATCAAATCTAAGGTGGTCTCCACTCCCGGCACTGGCGAAAGGCTCAGAGCTGTGGCACCGGTGTGTGTATTAAATGCTTACATTTGTTGGTGAGTGAATGTTGAGGGAGAGGAGGAAAGGGAGAGATGGACCAAAAACAAGTCCTGTCACATGGCTTTCAATCAAACGGTTTGAGAGTTAGCTGTTTATGTGGACTGACTGTCATCTCGATTTAATGAGCCTCACAAGTGATTTGCACTAACAGCCAGAGCGACGGGAGGTTCAACACAACGTACACATACTTGAGACGGAGCCGCACACACAGCCCAGCGCTCGGCTGTCAACTTATACCCCTTAGCATTTATATACCAGTCCTGTATCGAATGGGCCACTACTCGACTGGCAGTCATTCATTCGACCACTTTTTGAGACCACTTATGGTTTGCACTCTATCTCCCGGTGCTGTTCATCTCCCGGTGCTGTTCATCAAAATTATAATAAAAGTTCATTTTTTCAAATAATTCAAAAACGAATAAATAATTCTATTTTCTTCATAACAAAATTGAAGGTTTGGTTGCATTGGGTTTGAAATAATCTATTCTAAAATTCTTTCAAATTCTCAAAACTATTGTATTGTCGATAAACCTTAAGACCATTGTCACCATTGAGGACATGTAAGATAGTATGTATTGAGAAGTGCTCTCTTATTATAATTACAGCAAAACATACAATAAATAAATTGGTTTTCATTTGAATTTCATTATTAAGAATAAAAACAAATTCAAAACCGAAATTCATTTCCTTTAAGACTAAAGTCATTTTATATCTCATTAAAAATGTTTGTAAAAATGATTTCCAGAATTTCATATAAAAAATTGATTTTATATTTTTATACAACTCTTCAAATGAGTTAACAATGATTTCAATGTTAAAATGTTTTCACTGAATTAATGTCTGTTTTGATGTAATCTCTGTCTGTTTGAAGTGAAAAACATTGAATTTATTACTGAATACGAGATTATTATGAATTAATTGTTACAAACAATCAAAGCATTACAAGAAGTCTGAGTCGATTGACAGCAATGTTGAAAATAACCTTTCATTTCATTTTTGTGTTGTCTGAAAGTTAAGTCTAAAAACTTTTTAATAACATAATTACTTGGATTTGAGAGAAGAAAAAACGATAAATTACTTTAAAAAGTAATATATAATCAAAATAGTTATTCACTGTTTGTTCGTAGTCTTGAAAAACAATTATACGATAATTGTTTTGAGCGATAAAGCGTTGCAAATGATTTATGCAATCATTTTTCATATTATTAATGACATCGAAATGTCATTTCAATTCATTTGTTATTAGTTTCGCAAAAATAAGTGTAAAAAAATAATAAAACAAAAATATTTATTCTTTTGTCGAAACGAATTATAGTCTTAACTGAAATAAAACTAATATATTATTTGTGTTATAATTGTTGTGAAAAGCAATTAATTACAATTAAATGAAGAAATGCTTAATTTTTGTGAACAATTAGTTAGGATTTCATATAAAATTAGTCCAAAGACACGCTGAGAGCCCGAAGACATTTGGATACACAATGATATTATAGTAAAGTTTTTTTTAAAAAAATATAAATTATTTTGTTTTCTAAATGCAAAACAAAACAAAATTCATACTAATTATACACGACTTGTAAGGAAGAGATATTAAATGATATAAAAAAGCCTTTATTTTTCTCATTTAAAATTCATTAAAATAATGAAAAGTTTTCCAAAAGTTTAGCGTTTTCTTGAATTAGTGTCCAAAACAGGAGACGATATTTCACTGACATTCATAGAAAATAATAATTGACGCGTTTTATGCAAAAAGAGGCTTATATTCTATGCATAGCACATGACCTATGAATCAGTTACACGTATTTGTGAGCATTAAATAACTGTTTTTCATTAAAATATCAATTAATTCTTATTTAATTAAAAGTTTTAATTCTTAAAAATAATTTTTATAATTTTTTATGTTTTATAAATAAATTAAATAGGTTTTTGAATAATAAGTCAAACAAAAGAACACCTATTCTTATAAGTGAATATTAAATGAAATTCTTTTAAATTATTTACAAAATTACAAAATAATTATCAAATTTTAAATTAAAGTGAAATATAACTTAAAATATTATAAAAATTTAAACTTATCGAAAGAAATGAATTTTATTAAAATTCTAAATATAAGCCTCTTTTTGCATAAAACGCGTCAATTATTCAAAGGGGTCAAAGTTCAACATTAAGGACCTTTGAATAATACATAACTATTGAATAATATCTCTATATAATTAGGTGCGCTTATATGTACATTTTCGATAAGGGTGCGCTTAAATTTGAGGTATAGGCGCACTAGTTTATGGTTTTGTGATTTTTGCTCCAATTGACGTATAAGCACGTGTGCCTGTAAATCAGGGTATAAGGTATTACTATTTTTAAAAATTTACAAAAAATTATAACAGAAGGTAAAACTTTAATAAAATTATATATTTTATATCAGA
>JAQIXR010000338.1:0-32047 GCA_034700825.1 Quadroppia sp. Gr-Ori-00064 | reverse complement strand
CTATCACTGAAATCGGTGCAAACCATAACAAGACTTCGGCTCAGGTTATGATCAGATGGCAAATACAAAGAGGAATTATAGCCATTCCTAAGACTACACGAAAGGATAGAATGTTTGAAAACATGAATGTCTTTGACTTCAGTCTCACTGATGATGAAATGAAAACATTGGAAGAAATGAAGAAATAATTTATTTTTATTCAATATTTTAAACAAAAATATTTTTAAAGTTTTTTCAATTCGTATTCAAATTAGTAATGATTTTCAAAAAAATACAAATTTGATGATTAGCTGTATTTCAGATAATTTAAAATTATATAAAATTTAATCATTTATTGAATATTCACTTCAAAAACACTTTACAAAAAGTTTAATAACAATAAAACGAAATAATTTTCAAAATGTTTCCAAATAACAAAAGCCCTCAAAAATAATTGAAAACTATTTTGACTTAATTAACATTTTTTTTCAAATATCACTTCAAATGACTTTAAATTAAAATCAATAGAAATGTGAATCACTTTTGAAATGTTTTGAGTCTTAATATATTTGTCAATTAATATAAGAAATTGTAATAAAGTTTTTAAACCGTAAAGGCTTTCAATATTATTTGTACACTCCGTTAGTTATACCTAGGGCACCTGTAATATACTTATCTTAGTTAATTGTTCTTGGTTAAAATCATGATACATGGTTAAACAGGTGTATAATAATTAATAAAATGAACCCCCTTTTGATTCAGTGAATCATTTGTATAAATTTTTAGTACAGTTTGCACTAATAGTAACTATTTTGCACTAAATCTATGAATAAATAAACTATTTGTTGATTAGATTATATAATACGTTGAGTTGTATATAAAGCCAATAGAAGGACAGTTGGTTTATTATTGACAGAAATGCAATATAACTGAAAATATGTTTTATTGATATAAATGTATTTAAAAGTCAATTCTTAGAGTGATTTTGATTTATATTTAATAATCGCAATTAATATACGTTTGTCTCATATATTGAAAACAATGTTAACAACACTTTTGAATTCCTTGTTATTCTATGTCATTGTTATTGTAATTCCTATAATATATTGGTATTTATATAACATTTGTTTATATATCATTAAATCATTCTTTCGTCTAATAAGGTATTTGAGCCGAAATTACAATTATTGGTCTAAAAGAGGAATAAAAGGACCCAAACCTGTGATAGTGTTTGGGAATATATTGAGTCAAATGATCACTCCATTGCCTAAGCTATTAGTGGACTGGCAGACAAAATATGGCCAAATCTATGGGTATATTTCAAAAGGTTTTCCTCAATATTCAAATCAAATAATAATTTCGTCAAATCTAAAGCATTTATACCGGAAGTCGTCCTATACTTGTGTTGTCCGAACCGGAACTCATTAAAACAATTTGCGTCAAAGACTTTCAAGTGTTCACCGATCGGCGCAAAAACGAAAGACAACATCCAATCCTTAGTAGTCATTTGATTGCAGAAAGTGGTGACAACTGGAAGAGAATCCGAGCCATAGTTACCCCGACCTTCACTTCGGGCAAAATGAAGAAAATGTTTCCAATGATTAACGAGTGTTTGACTGAGTTTTTGAATGTTTTGGACACGTATGCAATGGATGGCAAAGACATTAATGTGAAGACAATGTTTGGGAACTACACGATGGATGTGATCGCGACCTGTGCTTTCGCCACGAAGACCAACTCCCATAACGACAGCAACAGTCCATTCATACTGAATGCCCGCAAAATTATATCACCGAAAATGAGTCGGTTGTTATCAATGGTATTATTGCCAAAGTCTGTGAATCGAATGCTCAACATAAAGCACCCTGCTCAGGAGTCCGCCAACCAGTTCTTCTTTAATATCACCCGACATATAATAAATGAAAGAAAGAGTAATAAAAAGAGTAATAATTACAACGATTTCATTCAGCTCTTATTAAATGCTAAAAAGAGTGGTAAAAAGTCTTCAACTGATGTGACCACAGATGAGAACGACACCAATGAATCACATCATCTCAACGAAGGTTTCACTCAATGAATATCATTATTATTAAAGACAAATAATTGAAGAAATTATTTACATAACATTTAATGGATTTTTGTTTGTATTTTGTTTTATGATTAATATATAGTTTAATATTTTAGGTGAAGAGGAAATGGCGATCGAGAAGAAGGCTTTGAGTGGCGTTGAAAGGTATATAACCGATGATGAGATACTGGCCCAGTGCTGGGTGTTCTTCAATGCTGGCTATGAGACCACTGGAACTGCACTGACATTCGCTTCATATGAATTGGCTCTGAATCCGGATATTCAGGAAAAACTATACGAAGAAGTGATGTCTGCTCTCAACTCAAAGGGGGAATTAGATTATGACTTGTTGTCAAGTCTTCAATATTTAGATGCAATTATATCCGAAACACTTAGACTTCACTCACCGGTGCTCTTGACTGTGAGGTATGCGTACGAAGACTATAGTTTGGGTGACACTGGCATTACTGTCCAAAAGGGACATCAAATTCAAATTCCTATTTATTCTATACATCATTCGGAGAAATATTATGAAAATCCCCTGAAGTTCAGTCCCGAGAGGTTTTTGCCTGAAAACAGACATAAAATCATTCCCTACACATACCTACCCTTTGGGGCCGGGCCTCGAAATTGTGTTGGAATGAGATTTGCATTAATGGAAACAAAGTTAGCATTGGTTCAAATCGTACAAAGATTTCGATTCATCCGAAGTCCTCAAACAGAAGTCCCCCTTAGCTTAAATAAAACCCTATTTCTTCACTCACCCAAAAAAGTAATCGTTGGCATAGAGAGAAGGACCCTGTGTTCTGTTCATAAGAATTAAATTTTTATTTAAAAATAAAATATTATTAATTTTTGACATTTTATGAGATTTTCATCAAATATAAAACAAATCATTAATTCATTTATTATTTGATTTGTAATAAATTTATTTCAAATCCTTTATATTTTTATGCAATTATTAAAATTTTTATTTAAAAAATTCTTTAAACCATAAAAATATATTTAATGAGAATTTTGGTTCAATTTTTGAATTTTATTTTGAATGATATAATCATTAAAAATATGAAAGTTTTCAAAAATAATTGTATATAAGATCTAAATATTAATAACTTATTCAAATATTTGCTATTATTTCTAATATCTATTTATCATTAAATTCAAAGAAATATTAATTGAGTTAAAAAGAATTTATAGTAAAAGAGTTTGATAAATATTGACCAAGATGCTATGCAAACAAAATATATCATTTAATATAATGTTATCCTTTTTTACTATAATAATTGTTCTCATTATTAGTTCGGTTAAAAATATTTAACTTTCAATTCATTATATTTTCTTTTTTTCAAGAATCAAAAGTTAAACAAAAAATTAACGCTTTATTCATATTTTACAACAATTTCACTTAAATTTTGAAAAAATGCAATTATATGCACTTATTTCCAAAAACATACAGTTATATGCATTTATGCAATTATAAACTCTTCCAAAAAGACCCCCTTCTTATGAATCGTAGAGATATTCAATGAATTTCACGATATCTCAAAACCGCTATAAATATGTATTTATCGAAAATGGATGTCTAGTTATGATATTAATAGAGTATATATAATTTAAAACATATTTCTCTTTATTATTAGCAATGTTATGAAAATGTGATTTGCATTTCAATAATGAAAAATTCATGTCTTTGACAGCAATTGTGTTGGAGTTTAGTATA
Source organism: Quadroppia sp. Gr-Ori-00064 (assembly GCA_034700825.1). Lineage (NCBI taxonomy): Eukaryota > Metazoa > Arthropoda > Arachnida > Sarcoptiformes > Quadroppiidae > Quadroppia > Quadroppia sp. Gr-Ori-00064. The sequence goes on along the minus strand of JAQIXR010000338.1, from coordinate 28,280 downwards.
AATTGAAAACAATATTTTAATACAAATATTATTGTTTGAAAAATATATTATAAAATGTTTATATCATTGACACAACTGTTGACAAAAAAATCTCAAGTGATATATACTGTCACTCAGACCACAAATATATGACATTCCGATCGATATATAAATATAAATTTAATCCAATTTCGACTCAATTTCACCAATGAATAAACATTTATTTTTATTATATAAATTGTTTGAAATTATTTCTATAAATGTATCAAAAATTCTTGACTCAAACAATATTTTAATTGGATATTAATGATAAGCTCCTTATCTGTTGTGCGTGGGGTTTGGCGACCCCTCACTAAAACAAACTGAATGTCGAGTTTATATAATATAATCTGTTTTAGAAATGAGTATATATTTAGGGAATGAAAATACTGTTGAAAAAGAAGATAATAACCAATAGTGCAGTGAATGAGAGAGACTTTAAGGCACTGGTAGGTTGTTATGGCGATAGGGATGCTGTGGTTGTGTGCGCCTATGTATCTGTTGGTGCCGACGAATAGACAGTTAGACAGCGTTTGAGTAGAAATGCAAGAAATATGTGTTTACGACATAAGATGTGTTTATAGACAGGCAATGGGTTTATAAAAATATTTCATTACTTTTAATCAATCTGTTTTATGACATATCACCGCTTACTCCAGTGCTAATCCCAGGCCATTTGCCATTCAGTACCTGAGCTGTGAATGTGGTAATAATTAAATATTTATAATTTTGGTCTTTAATTAGACGATTAAATCTCATGTTTTGTTGCATTAATTTCTTTATATCTGAACTCATATTAATATTCAAACCAATTATTCAATAATTTTTTGCTAAATTTTGAACATTTCTCAACATTTAATTCAAGAGAAGTTTTGTAAAAATTTGTGTTAATTCAATAAATATATGAAATTCTAAACTTTATTTGAATTTTTGAAAAATATTTCTCATTTAATATGAATGAAATGATTGTAATTTTCTGTCGAATCTCTTCATATAATATAAATGACTTTCATTGTGTGAAACCAAAGTGTTTTCATTGAATTTTAATATAAATGCAAATAATGTTTGAATGCTTTTTCACTTCAAATTGAGATAAAAATTCTTAATATATATTGAGCTTATTTTTGCTTAAATTGTATTACACATGAATGCCGTCAACATGACTGCGCCGATGGTCACGGCATCAAACTGTAGACAAATGCAGACATCAATACCGCCGCCAGAAATTCGCATAGAAGTGGCCGACAATCTGGCGAACAGTCCCTTCATCGACAGGTTCTTCAACTCAGCCGTTATCATACTATCCCTACTACTACTGAGCGGTGCGTTTTGGGTCGTATCGAAACTGATTCCCAAAACCCGTTACATATATTTAGAGGAAATCGCTTTAACGGTATTCACATTCACTCTCATTTCGTTCGCAGTGCTCGGCCTCACAGCCATGTGTGTGGTCTGCACCGGCAGTGATGAGCCCAACAGCACCCGACGTAAGGACAGTTCCATGATGCCTAGAAGTGTGTCACAAGAGGCTGAACGCAGTTGTGATACAGTTTGTGAGAACAGTTCTGTTGTTTAGGGACTCATATATTGCAGTTTGATGTCATTGGATCCAAAAGGGGTCAAAAGGGGTCAAAAGGTGTGAATAATTATTAATAATTGCTTTGTATTTATTACTCATATCTTATATTCGTTAATATCTTTTCCATTAGTTTTGTCTATGAATTAAAATGTCTATAATTTATAATAATTTATTTTTATTTATTTTTTATAAAGAATTATAAGTTTATTGTAATATTGATAAAAATGTTGTCATAAACAGAGTCGAAGACAACATATAAATGTCCAAGGTGTTATGTAAAACAATTATAATTATATAAATTGTGTGATTATTTGCATAGATATCACACGAATATCACATTCTATGAACAGTTCTGTTATAATTGTATTATTCAAATGAGATGCTTATATGTGAAGAAAGTGTATGTTTACTGCAATTTGACCAAGATCAAATGATGTCTTCAATTACATTTGTAAACACTTGAAATGATTGAAAATATTTTAGTTTTTCTCAATCGATGGACTCATTTGATTGGAGAGAGAATGACAGTAAAGGTGCAAATTCTGTACATTCCTTTTGAAGGCATTTCTCATTCAAAATATTTTTATATAATTCACAAATTCAAAGATAATTGGATTCAAAAGAATCTCAGGGTTAAAAATGGACAAGATTGGTTCAAGGTTGAATACAGTAAAAGAAACCCTATTTATATTAAAAAGACATTTGTTGAAATTGTTTGAAAAAATCAATTTTTGTTTATTTTTCGTAATTTTTATTCTTTTTGTTAATAAAGTGTTTACTGTATTGTAATTTGAATTCAATTGATGATCATAAGAGATGACCAAGACAATTTTATGTCAATTGAATTCAAAAATTGTTTAAGAAATTCTTGAAATTTCTAAAATATTTAATACATGATAAGAAATATTAAATTTTAAGCTTTAGTTGAAATGGTTTACATTTGTCAACCAAATACAGAATTTGTCATTTTAAAAAATATCGATTTTTTACTATTTTTTAAATTTAGTTCATTTTATTGATTTTATAGTGAATTGTCTATTATTATAACATTGTTTACTTATTGTAAAATTTCGTAAATATTATATTTATATAATAATAATAAAGTATTTCAAAGAATGTATTTTTCATTTATTTTTAATATCAAATAATATCATAATTAATAATAAAATGAAATAAGAGTTTCAGTCATTGTAAGTGCCGAATAACCTTGTACAGTCTGGTTATGATTCTATATTAAATATTCTATCATTTTATTGAAACACATTTTGTTTGCTTTGTCTATAGTGTAGCAAAACTATGTTTCAATTGAAATTTCATGAGAAAGTTTCCAATAAATTTCTTCGAAGTAATTTTCTGTAAATAAAACTTTTAATTAAATATCTTCAAAACAAAATTCAAACAACACTTTCAAAAGCTATTGATTTAAAGCATAAAAACCTTAAGTGAAGACAATTTCTTATGGGGTTTTCATTACAAAATAGGGGTTATGAAAAGCCCACATCATTTATGAATAAGTGAACTACACAATTAACTTAACCTAGGACATGTTTAAGACATAGTTTGGATTAATAAACTACCCGTCTCATAGAGACGCTATATTTAATCTTTTAGTGGAATTCCAAAAAAAAATATATTATTTCATTGAAAGGCAATTGTTTGACAAATCTATGCTCTTTTACTCTATTTATAAACAAAATAATGTTTTAAAATTATTTTCAATACATTTTATTTAAATTGATTTCTTATAAACCGTTTATTTTGTAAATGTATTGCAATTGAAATAAAAGTATTTTTATTATCGAAACGGATTTTCACAATAAATGTTCACAAAATTCTGTTGTAATGAATGTGTTCACAAAATATGATTTTCGCTAAATTGATATCAAATGAGAAATATCTTATAATTGAAAATAGATTCTTTCGTTTGCTGTAAACGAAAATTGGATTTTTATTCGACTATAAAAATACAAATAACTGTTGAATACAAATGCAATTCACAGTCAAATAATTACTTCTATTAACAGAGAATGACATTTGGTTTGAAAAATATTGATTTTCTATATAACTTACACAAAAATAATGTCATTTCGTATGAATTATTTGATGAAGACTTTGAAGCGATTATAATTTGAAATATTATTTCAAAATTCATTATTTTTTCAAATTTTATGAGAATTTGTGGACATTTTGTTTCAATTTTAAATTTGTTTTATATTTTGTTTTACGTTTGAATACAATATACACTCAAATGTTCATATTTGGAGATTCGAGTGTATTATAAATGATTGAATGTTTTCAAAGAATAATTGATTACTTTATATGTATTGTTAAATATTTTTTTTGTCTTACTATTTAAGAGCATTGAATGTTCAAGGCAAATCTCTCCATTAAATGTTTAATCAGATGTTGAATGTAATTCTCGCACAGAATTTACAACAACGAAGACATGATTTTGAAATAAGATATTTCTGATTAAAATATGATTTTTCATTTGAAATGAAATAATATTTATAATTATATATCAAAACAAACTCTTCTTTCAGTCCTTTAAAGGCAAACTCTGTCAACTCGTTCATATAATAACTGTAAATATTTTTAATAATCTCTCTCTCTCTCTCTCTCTCTCTCTCTCTCTCTCTCTCTCTCTCTCTCTCTCTCCACTCTATATAATTGAAAGAGCAATTAATGAGACAATTATCACGTCTTTTGAGTTATCATAAATCATATGAAATATAAATTCAAAATCAATACAAAAAATATTTAAAAATGTTGTTTAAGATGTGTTTGTTTGCAATTGTGTTGACCCTGATTGAAAGAGCCGGTAACTTGTGATCATATGACCATGATCAAAATCATATTCATATATGTCTTATTTATCTCTTTTAGTCATAATCGATGCAAACTCTTCAGACCATTTGATGGCCAAAAAGACTGCTAAACAGTGTTTCAAAGTCTTTGTCAAAGATTATGAATATGTTTACGAAATAATTGAACAAAAGTTCAATGAATTCAATGATACAAACATTGATATGGTTTCGAAGATGGGCTTAAATAAGACATTCACACAATTCAATGAATCGTTGCTTCAATTCCAGACTCTTTACAACGAATGCAAAAAAATTAAATTCTTAAAAACCTTTTGTCTCAATCAGTGCTCAATATTGAAGGCTATGTTTGATAAGACTTCGCTCAAACTGTTTCAGATCATTGAAGTTATTGACAGACTTTATATCAAACAATATAAACAAAAGTCAAATATTGATATTTCTTCGGAAAGTGTTGTAACGAAACGGTCTTCAAGTGTTTGAATCGATTTATCGCTGAATAACTATTTTTTAACGAAATATTTCCCCAAAAAATACATCAAAATTTCTTTTAAATAAATATAATAAGATTTTTATTATAAATCACTTTCAAATGTTTTCAAAAATCATGAGTTTTTAAAGAAACCTTAAAATTGTTGAAACACTTAATTTTTCGTGTTTTTCAAAAGTTTTCATTTGTTATGAATATTCAGAATTTATAAAACATTTGTTTTGTATTTAATTTTTTGAAAAATATTTTTAATATAAATCACGTTTTTGTAAAAATATTTTTATTTTAATAAATGAATGATATTTTTATTGAAGTATTTTTGTAAAACTTTGCCATCACTTCAACATTAGTTGAAAACATCAATCAATAATAAAAATGAATTTCAGTTCAGCTTTTATTTTGTTTATAATTCTAACTTTAAATCTCATCATTGGTAACAAAAGGGCAATGTTTTTCAATTCATTTCTTATATAAAATATGAATTTTTCAGATAATACTAATGGTATGAATGAAGAAAACAATTTTGAATATAGCAAACAAATGGACAAATGCTTTGAAGATCAGAGGTATTGATGTTTTGAGAATATAAATAAATATCTATTTATTTGATTTCATTTATTAGAAAATAAATTAAAATTTTATCTTTTTTTCTGTTTATATAATATATATTTATTTATATATGATTTGAGAATATATTTTGTTATTAATTGCAGAAGAGATGTCAAGAGTTTTATACAGCGAATGAATAAGGTTTTCAATGAATTCAATATAGCACCCAATGATGAAAAGATGAGATTGAAGGCAGCGCTCAGACGTGTTGAACACAATATGAACGATATGTTTGTCTTTCGGCGAAAATGCAACCGAATTGTCGATGAAAACAATGTGTGTCTCAAAGGGTGTAATGATTTGCGACGACTCTTCTCTGAAAATGCTTTTCAGTTTTTTGTTATTTTAAGCGATTATAAAATTCATTAAATATTTTGGGATAACTTTTCTGTTGAACTCCTCTTGAATTTCTTTGAAAAATATGGACTCTTTTTATACGATTAACTCATTTAATGATAATTTATAAATCATTTGATAAGAAATTTATAATTTTTAACAGATATGAAAGTAGTTCAATGACAGAGTGATTGAACATTTTGTTTAGAGTTATTTTTCTAACATTTAATCATTAAAATTACAGTAATTTAAACACAAAAATCTATTTAATATAACATTAAATTCATTTGGACTTCAATTCGAGAGTTGTTTTTGATTTGAACGAATAAAATGATTGTATTTTTATTATAATATAAAACTGTATTTGAATTATAGTTAATAAATATGTGGAAAATATTGGTTAGTATTTTTGGTGGTGTTGTCGGAGAGGCTGTTGCCGAATACGACCGAATGGAGGAGGAAATGGAGGCAAACAGTCGTGAATGCAATGAAACGTTTGTTAATGTTTGTGATCTGAATCCAAAAATGGGAGATCTCATTGAAATCCACGGAAATCCATGTTATTCTCATTGGGTTTTATATGTGGGAAATGACAATGTTATACAACTTTGCCGACAAGAGGGCAATGAGTCATATGAAGTGATGATGACAGCCCTCAAAGATGTGGCCAAAGGAAGTAAATGCAGAATCAATAATCTGGACAAAGCTGCTCACGATCGGGGACTGGTGGCCAGGGATGTCAATGACATTATTAGCAGTGCTTATTCAAAGCTGAGCCAAACAATTGAATATCGTTTGTATGAATACAATTGCGAACACTTTGTCACTGAATGCCGTTATGGACAGGGATTCAGTCTTCAGGCAGAGGCAGCCAAAAGGGAACCAATCATCAAACAGTTGGGACCGGGTGTTGAAAAGGGACTCAATGTTTCAAATTTATCTTATATTAAATAAAATACAATTTATATAAAATTATTAATAATTCTTAAATTTTTTATTTCTTTAAAAGTTAGTAAATATTTAATAAAATATTAAATTCAAAACAATTTTCTCTTAAAAGCAATTAAAGCAATTGTTATATAAATAAGACTTGAAATAAATGAAAATAGAAATCCATTTAAGACAGCCCTGTGATGTAAGTCCATTCCCCTCAGCATTATATTTCTCATGGTTTGCACAGGTATTGAAAGAGTATTCAAATATTCAAAAATGTATTTCAAATGAATATAAGGCACTGCCTCTAAGGGCCAATATAGGCCAGAACTGAACATTTGCGGGAATGTTATGAAACATACGACCATTACTGAAACGATATCCCTTTCCACTAAAGCACTGATCAATAGTCCGGTTGAAATGGTATTCAATGAATGTATGAATAGATAAAAGAATACCAATAGAATTGAGCCGTTGTTTACAGTATTAAATATGACAAAACGTGTTGTGAAGAGCAATAGTATCTGTAGTATTGATATCAAACAACATGTTATCAAATGAGACAAAAACACTAATTCATGGCTTATGCCAGCTATTAGAGAACGTTCAAACAGTCCGTCCCTTCGATCTTGAGTTAAGAGAAGTGATGAGAGACTAAGCAAAGAAAGATATAGGAAGAAGAGATAGTAGCCGGGGGTGTAGTAGTCGACAATTTGGATGTGTTGCGAGTTATGGGTTTTCTCCACTTTAATAGCAATTCCGTTGAATGTCTGATTCTGTTGTGAATAGAGTTTAGACATTAAGGCAATCATAGTATTGCTGAGCGATTCGATGACAGCGTTTGAGTACACAAGGATTGAGTTATCCAAATATAAGCCAACACTGCTCTCAATAATCGTTTGGTTGTTCGCCAACAGACCATAAGTGACTCTTCGGTCGATTGCATCTGAAAAGTGTTTTGGTATATGAATGGATGCAATGGTTTGAACGCTTTCCAACGCCTTCACCGCCTGTCCTATCGATGAATAGTTTATTGATTCAATTCGGTATCGATTATTGTTTTCGTTAAAGTTTGACAAAAGGGTTAAACTATGTTTAGGAACCAATTCCTCGTTGAATATTCCTGTTTTCAACTGTTTGTTTGGAATAAAAATAATGTTAAATGAAATTTAAAACAAATTTTTGTTTTGTTTTTATACCGAAATCGTGTCTTTGCTGTAAGCCATACCCAACAGTATTACCTGAGTGGTCGGTAGTATAATAATAAAGATGATCTGATACAAGAATTTCAATATATTCTTGTGTATAAGAATAAAGAGAATCCAAGTGTTGAATAGTTTTTTCTTAAGACTTTCAGCACTTTTATTGCCATTGATTTGATGTTTAAAATTATTATCCAATTTTGAATCGATTTTATTCTTATAGAAAACATTTTCATTATTTTCAATGGCTTTGTCTTCAGTCAAACAAAGTCTAAGAAAAATATTTTCCAAACTATTTGTTTGAAAATTGTTCAGCAAATGGTTAGGACTTTCTTCGATCATTATCCTACCGTTCCTCATGAGTGCCACTCTGTCCGCATTAATCGCTTCTTCGACATAATGTGTGACCAACACTACTGTCAAACATTGTTTGCATTCATTGATTAAATACTTCCAAAATTCATCTCTAACTATGGGGTCGATGCCTACAGTCGGCTCATCCAGTATTACAAGTGTCGGCCTATTAATCAATGCTATGGCTATTGATAGACGTCTTTGTTGTCCACCCGATAGTTGACTCACCAGAAGGTCATCATCTGATGGCAAGTCTAGAAGTGTTCGTAGTTCTGCATATCTGTTAATATTATAGAAATTATGGTTTGAATTGACATTGATTTCAGTCTAAAATTCATTACCTTTTGTTGTATTCCTTTTGAGACAAACAATAAATATTCTTAAAATAATTCAAAGTTTGACTAACAGTGAAATAAGGACAAAGAGCGCAGTCTTGAGGCATAAAACTGATGTCGTCGTGTCTAAGGCCGGGTTCTTCGCCCATCACTCGAATCAAACCTTTTTGAACAGGAATTGTGCCCAAAATCAGTCTCAATAAAGTAGTCTTTCCGCCACCGCTCGGACCCAACAGAGCATAGATTTGATTGAATTTGATTTCAACGCAAATATCGTCCAAAACTCTGTTCGAGCCGTAACTGAAGGATAGGTTTTCAACAGTTATTGCATTCATTGCTTAGAATTAGTTGTGATTTATTGAGTGAAACAAAATAAAGGTTTAATAAAAAAATTTCAATTTATATAACATTCTTATCTGTAATCAAATCAATGATTAAAATGATTTGATATTAAGATTTATTATCGCTTTTCATATAAACACAAAAAATAAATGTTTAAAAGCATTTGAAAATAAAAATCTTTTTATGAATACTTAAAATTTGTTGTCTAACTAACTGTCCATCAATTAAAGTGCAAAAGATTTGGACTTTTTTAATATTTATTTGACTTTGAAATTAAATGTTTTTAAAAAGTTATTTTTATTTATTGAGAAAACATTTTAATCTTTTTATTTAATTTCAGACAAATATTGAATTATTTTGTTTTGAACTTTAAATAAATTTTTATTTATTTTTTATATTTTAATTTAATTACAAATAAAATGATTGTTAAATAAAGTGAAAATTTCTTTAAATGAGTGCAAAAATTCAATTCAAATGATATCTTTTCAAATATTTTTGCTGTAATGAGGGGTCAGACAGAAAAGCAACGAATGCTATAAAGTTGTCTGCCATCCATTCCCATTGCTCTGACCAATTGCTGGCCAGTGCTCGCTCGGGTCCGGTGCTAAATCCAGTTCCATAACGGCATTCAGTGACAAACGTTTGGCAATTATTTTGCAAGAGATTGTATTCACTGAATTGTCCCAGTTTTGAATATGCGATCCTCAAAATGGCCCTGACACTCCTGGCCATCAGCCCCCTCTTCGTCGCCTCTCTATCCAAATTGTTTACTCTACAGAGGGATCCTTTGGCCACGACTTTGATCTTATCTTTGAAATAGACAAACTTTTTCCACTCAAACGGACCGGTAAAGTGGATGACATACCCGCCCCCCACATATACACCCCAATGACTGAATAGATTTCTATGTATTTCAATTAAATCGCCCATTTTTGCCGTCAGATTGTCTGCATCGACGAACTCGTTGTCGAAATTAATATCCATATCCCAACTGTTGTTAACATATCTTCTATTCTTGGGTACAATCATTGTCGCACCGGTAGATGAGTTGACATTATGAGCGATACATAGATTGGAGACCAAAAGTAATACTAATTTTTTCATTAATAGCTTTAATTTGTTTAAAATTAAAATCATATCTAAGAATGAATTCTTGCAAATATGTTATGAAGTCTTCATTATAGTCAAAGTCAATAATAATATAATTAATTTTTAATTATTTTATTTCATTTATTAATAAAATTTAATTAATTTTTGTAAACTCAGTGATAAAAGAAAAATATTTAACTAAAGGACAAATACATGAAAATTATAAATATTATTAAATAAATATAATTAACAAAATCTAATATAATTTAAGGGTTTAAAAGTACTAGAATTATAATAGATAACCCCTGTTTGGATTGTTGTAAAACACAACTTCTCTTCGAAACTCTGTATTTAATGGTATTTTGAAGAACATTCACCAAATATAAGGTGAATACAAATCTCATGACCACTTCAGACCGTTTTTATTGGAAATGTATGTCTTATAAAGAAATCTTATTTTGAAATTCATTTTATTTAACTAATAATACATTTTTTAGTTTATAATTAAATATAAATTCTCTGAAAGAAAACATTTTTAAAATATTTGATGTAAAATACAGTATATATTGTCATACATATTAATTGCACCTTAAATGTACTAGGACATTCTTCAACATTAACAACACTTTAATACAAATCTCATAAGAATTTTTGAGTTCAAAAATATAATACTTTTCTCAATCGATAGCATATTTGCTAAAGGTTTTCACTTTTCAGTATACATATCACAGACTTTTCATTAAAACTAATTAACAATTAATAATATCTTTCGTTTATATACTGTATGTAACATACAATCCCTGGTCAGTTAGAGCACTCGGTTTCGATGATTTCGGTCTTAAATTGGTTTTTAAAATAAATAATCACTAATTATTTGCACGAAATCATCGAAACACTGAATAATGTTATTTTAAAGTAGTTTTGCCTAAAATATATTCACTAATAAATGTAAACAATTATTTGCTATTAATTCTAATCAATGGAAGCCTTGTTTATAATAATAATAACTTTTCATTATATCAATAAAAAGTAATTTAAAAATAGTTAAAATTGTTTATCAGACAATAATTTTCAAAATCCTATCATTTGCTCAAAGATAATGAAATTAACAAAAAGTTGAGTTATTTTGTACTCATTTGTGAGTGTTATTTAGCACTAACTTCTGTTTGTTTTCAACGAAAGCCTTTTGGCTCTCATTTTAATAAAAACTAATTCAAAAAAATTAATTTTCAAACATTTTTTTGATGTTCTGAAAATGATTTAAAATATTGGCTTAAATTTATATAACTTTTAATTGGCTTTAAATTATATATTACTATAATATTGTTATCCTGGACACTTTGAAAAATTGCTCACTTAGATAATAAGTTAATTTCTTGGCGATTCGTAAGAATATTCTGTATATAATAAATGTTAAAACTTATAAGAAATACTTTTTCGTTGTGTTTTGAATTAAAATATTGTTTTACTCTTTAAAACCTAATCAATAATTATTAACTAATTTCTATGTCTCAAAAGATTTCAAAAATAGATAAATATCTCTAATTTTAATGCATATTTCGATACTATTTCTCACTATTATATGAAAATAATTGTCTATAATCTCTAATAACTTTAGATTCAATTAAAACTTAATAATTTGTTTTGATTTATATTTTCACAAAAGTAACTGTTCTGTCGTTCAAGGGTTGAGCTGAACGATAGTTTTCCAGTACGATCGACCCATTCATACCAGTATGACTGTCCTCTCTGTTTGAAGCATACAATTCACGAAATTTTGCGATCTTTTCATTGAAAACAAATATTTGTTAATTTGAATTAAATTATGTTTTATATAAATTGTGAATAATATCTGTGCACCTGATCTGTAGTGCATTGGATAGGGTGTGAGAATACAATCCAAGTGACAGTTTCACAGAAAGGGGGTGTCGTCAATGAACCCAAGTATGTCCAATAGGTCTTGTTTTCTGAATTAGTGTTAAAATCAATTAAATATAATTAACGTATTATAACATTAATATAATTTAATTTAATTTTCCCCTTAAGTGCAAATATTGCCCCTTTTTATGAGAAGTGAATCAAAATATAATAGTGTTGTCGCAAACCTGGCAATAGTTTTTCGATGTCTATGTTGTGCGCGATTTTGCAATTTTCGTCCTTATATTTAACTAAACATATATTCTGTAAGAGTTTATCCAATTCCTCATTCCTGACGGCGCCCACTTCCAAGAAAACTCCCAAAACAGCCAAACCGTTGTCTTTGGGTGTGGCAACGGACGGGTTGGCAAACAATTCAGAGTTCCAATGGACAAAATGTAACTGAATATTCAATTTACATGAATATCAATTATAAACAAATTTCTAATCATTTATAGCAAACCTCTGCCGCAAAACTCTTCCCATCGACCGTATGCTCCGACCCAACACTGCATTCCCTACCCCAATGACAGTGAAATTGTGTCAAACGGTAACTGTGCTGAAGAGGACCGCCAGATATGGCTATAAAAGGAAGCGATCGATCGATTGAGTGTATTATTAGTAATGAAAATTCATTTCAATTTTGATTTTATAGATAAAAGAAATTCTATTTTTAAGAGTAAACCTACACGTCTTCGATGCCAACTCTTCAGGAATCTCTACTTTCCATCCATGGCCTGTATTGCAAACCGAAAGCTCAGGGAATACTTTTGGGTAATCAATTTTGAGCCCCTTATCAGAAGTTGTATCTAATTTGACGATACATTTTGAAGTCTTTATATCTATAGGAGACTGTCTTTTGTCAGGGGTTTTGCTCTCCTGTGGCCATACCTGGGCTTCTGAAACAACATTTCATTCAGAATTTGTTAATAAAGTAATTATTTGTAAAAATTTAATTAATTAATAATTTTTTGTACAAATATTAATTGAATTTCAATTAGATTTTGTTATAACTTATATAAATAATGCTTACTTTTAATGGGAAAACAACTCAAACCCATTGCATGTTATATATGATAAATCATAAACAATGTCAATTTAAAACTCAATTATTTCATGATTATTCATATCGAGAGAAATATATCTTTTTTGATAAAGACTTAAAGAAGTTTAAGATAAGTATAATTCAGATCCAAAACAGAGACAGAATTTATATAACACTCTATGAATGCAATCAAAACAATGTTATTATCGACAAAAAATACTAATAATTTGTAATAATACTAATAATAATACTAATAATAATACTATTAATAATAACTAATTTTCCAATATTTTCATTAATATATATTACAAAAACGATATCATAATAAACAGTATAAATCGTTACTATATTTTTTATATGTTTTGAGAGAAAATTCATTTCAAATCAAATGAAATACAAGAAAAAGTTTTTATGCCTTAAAGTTTATAATCAATATTCGAAAAAAAAATTAATTTTTTCAATAAAAAGATTATAAAAACATTTAGTAATGAGATCTGAATTTCATTTTCCACAACAATATATTATTTAACTTTAAAACGTTTATTATTAAAATATTATAAAAGTTATTACAATAAAAATTGGTTTTTCAGTTCTTATACAAACCGTTCGTTCAATCAAAAACACATTAATCATTGCATTGCTTTGAGTTGTGAATCATTTTGTGAATCATTTTGTCTGTCATAAAATGTTTTCATAAATTTAATATATAATTATATTTTGTGTTATTGTATGTTAATAATTGAATTTGATGCAAACCACCCCGTTCACCGCCCCTTCACCCTTGGTTGTCAATCATGTTATTTTTACATACGTACAAAAATAATAATCATATTTTTAAAGGTTATAATGAAAGCAAAAATTATATTTATCTTATGATTTCGTTACTTTTTACGAGGGTTAAGGGTTTTGAGTGCAGACCCCACCCTTTCCTAACATAATTCACTATAAATCCAATTATTAAATATTTGAAAACATTTTTTATATAAAATGTTATTTGAATTAATATTTTTCAATTCAAGGGCTTTAGGTTTTGTGTACAAAAGCTATCTTTTGGTCATTTTTGAATGACTTATAAAGTGGTTATAAAGGCATTGAGCAATCGATTGAGGATTTAATTATTAGAAATTAATTATAATAATTATAGTAACGATGACATCAGTGAAGGTATACTTGAAAAGATTTTTGCTATACATGTAATGAAATCAAAGTCATTTTTCTCATTGAAATCTTATTAATATATGCTTTGAAATCACATTTAATATTCGATGACATTATTTCACTGATTAATAAAACTACAAATCATTACCCAATATATGATATGTGAAAATAACTCTTTGAATTTTAATGAAAATAAATTTAAATGAATTTTTTAATATTTTTTAGGAAATCTTTTTTTTTAATATTAATAAAAAAATTAAACAATTCTTAGAAAGTCTTGAAAATAACCCAAATAACAATGTGTTTATTCAATGAAATTATTTGTCAATCAATCATTTATTCCTAATTTAAACATTGAGTGAATAGTTAACGAAAATTATTTTTTATTGAATTGAAGTTTTAATAAAAGTTTTTTTTGCACAATAGGGAAGAAACTCATTAACCATTGAATCGAGAAGTGGTTTAGATTAGTTATATCAAGGTTAAGCCACTACTCTATGCCTTATTGTGTGCGCTATTTAAAAATATGTCAAAACGCTATTAAGAATACATTATTTAAGGGTATATTCATTGTTATTGTGTTTATTAACGTATATATAATGTTATAAATTATATTATAGTTTTATATACTTTTTGAATCGTCCAAAATCTGACGCACAGTATATGTAATGCTTTGAAAATTTAATGTAAAAAAGATTTCATTAAAAAATTGTTTTTTTTGTTCCGTTTGAATAGGTTTTGCAAATAAAAAAAACAATTTATTTGTCGATTAATTTTTTGGTCGTTAATTAAGTTGAGCTCAAATTTTGATAATTAAGACATAGAATCGAAAACATTATATATGTTATAATAACATAAATATTGCTATTAATCGATAAAATGTTTATTTTTAGAGCAAAATCTCTATATATTTCTAGTGTTAGGGATTAGAGTAATACAGAATAAAGTGAAATATAAATCCTCTTTAATTCCTAAAATGATATGAGAATATCAGTGAGATTTTAGAGATTTTAATTCTCATTTCCCCCTAAACTTGCACAGCATTACCCCTTATCTCTGACATAACATTTGGTATTTATAAATATCATTGATTTTATATTATATAATGAATTCAATTTCAATGATTGTGTTATGTAATCGAAAATATTTTTTGGGATAACATTAACAAAAGTATTTTGCAATTTATCAATGATTTGAAGTAAAAATTACATTTCATCAAAAATTACATTAATTTTTTCATAACTTTCATATTTATTATTACATTTTCCTCTGATATACTGTTTGAGTGCTGACAGAGTTTGACATAAATATATAAATTAATTCAAACATTATTTTATATCCGAATCATTTTGATTACGACATGCAATACAGTATATATAATATGTCATAGATTTTAATATTGAAAGTAATTTTTTCATAAAAATATAAAATTTTTTATTATATATAAAATATTTTTATGAAACACTGAAAGCGAAATAATAATAATAATAGAATTTTATGAATATTATCGAAAGAGTTGCTATTTTTCAGTCATTACAAACACATTTTCAAACATCAGAATATATTTGTCATTTAATATTATTATATTTTCGCCAGAATTTCATAGAAATGCCATTTCATTGCAATTTTATATAAAAATTGTTTGTAATGAAAATGATTTAATTTTATTGATTATTTAAAATATAATTTTATTATATTTTAGGAAATATAGAAAATTATATTTTATATAATTTTTTCCCTGATATACGATATTTTCACACACTCTTTGTTCCGCATTGATTGCTTTCATTGAGCTAAAAATAGAACTTGGTGCTATCATTACAACTATTATTTAATGTCTTATATTATTTTAATTATCATTTATACATAATTTATAAAACATTTATAATCTTTAAAGTCATTAAATATTCATAAAATTGTAATTAAATACAGACTAAATCTTAAGAATATTCTTGTCTCTTATTGATTAGTATTATTCTTATTCTGCAAAAACGAGTTATAAATAGAAATTGTTTATAGAATTTAATAAATAATAGGAATATATATTACTTTCTCCACTCATTTGACGAATCGATGGCAAAAATCAATGAAAATGTCACAAATGATAACAAAAATTGAATAAAAAACTTAAAATAGGAATAAGGATTGGATTGAATTGAATGCAATTCACTCTTTTTTATCACTGATTCTAATGAGAGCTCATCGAAGGATATACTGACTCTTCAAACAGCTGTACGCTTGCGGTGAAGATGTTGTGCTCATACATACTGTGCATTCATTATATACTACTCATACACCTCACACACCATACACATACCGATGCGAATATTCTACATACAATTCAAGGCAATCCCATCTCTCACAAAAGTAACGTTTAGTTTTATAATGATTTTTATGACGTATTCGCCCTGTGCTACAGCACTGTACGGGGGAATGAGGAGTGGGTGCTAATGAATATTACAGAATATTACTTATAATACCATATAATATATGCATTGATTTTATGTTTTTTTCTGTTTTTAATTTTCTTTTTCATATTTATTAAGATTTATAATAATGTGATAATAATAATAGTGTGGATTTAAGGGTGAATTACTTAAAAATAATGTGTTTATTCTTCCTCTAAGTTCGCAAATAAATTATTTTTAAAAAATAATGAATATTTTAATTCATTTCAAACATAGCTTTTAATGAATAACTTTAAGCAAATGTTTGAACCTTTTCTTCATTGAATTCTTTATTTGATTTCGAGATAAAATCATTTTCTCTTCTTCTCAACGTTTGTCTATTGATGACTTGCAAGCCATGGATTCGCTGACTAATGCCATCGTTGCGATATCTTCTTGAGTAATCAAGCACACTTTTATATTCTGGAACGCCTTGCAATAGCACAGAATCTTCTTGTATTCGACTTAATCCGGGTATTCTGTGAACAGTTCTTCCGTGCGAAACGATTTTGATGTGTCTGTATTTCGAGGCCTCGGACATAGGCTTCAATGATTTGGTTTTTGATGCCGGTGCTGATGTGGGTGCCTGTGAGACAGGTGTTGATGCTTGCTCATTGAAAACCGAATGTGAGACTACTGTTGTGCTCAACATTGTGCTTGATGCTGTGCTAGGTGATCCAGGTATAGAACTTGATTTTGTACTTGGTTCTGTGATTGATACAGAGTATTTTCGATGAGTATTACGAATAGGATAATGACGATTATCTCTTGAAAAATGACGATTACTTTTTGTACAATGACTTTTCAATTAATTTCATTACTTTTCAATGAATTTCAAATTCAATTAAAATGCGAACTTTTATTTATATTATGAGAAAACTTTGAATACATTTTTGATAAATAAAAAGTATTGAAATTAATTGAAAAATATTACTATTCATTGAAAAGCATTGCCCGTAATAGTCATTGTACAAAAAGTAATCGTCATTATCCTATACGTAATACTCATCGAAAATACTCTGTTCTGTGCTTGGTTCTGTGTCTGGTTCTGTGCTTGGTAATGTGTTTGGTTCTGTGCTTGGTTCTTTGTCTGGTTCTGTGCTTGGTAATGTGTTTGGTTCTGTGCTTGGTTCTTTGTCTGGTTCTGTGTCTGGTTCTGTGCTTGGTAATGTGCTTGGTAATGTGCTTGGTAGTGTCAAATTTATTGAACCGGGTGTTGTGCTGGGTGATTCATCAGGCAAAAGGGTATGATCTGAATCAGGTAGTGTTGTATTATCCTGTACATCAGTTGCGTCCTCGCTTTCCTCCGGTTCCTCCGTTTCCTCTACCTGATCTAGGTCCTATAAAATATCAATAATAAAAATACATTTTAATAAAATTGTATAAAAATTGTTGAAATACTTGATCTGTGAAATGATTTACACCCTTTTCAAAGGAAGTGTTACCCTTGCGATAGTGTTGATTGTGTTCTTCAATTTGAACCAAATTTTTCTTAAAATTATTATAATGTTTGAGTTCGTCCTCAGGACTGGTATAGACTTTTTCAAAATTTTGCTTTTGAATTGTTTTTGATGAAAATATTTATTAAATTTATTTCAAAATTTAACAAAAATTACTTTACTTTGAATTCATCCCATTGTTTGTCAACAATTATGGCATAGATTTGAGTTGTAATCAAAAACAAAATAATAAAATATTTCATTTTATTTGAATTAAATATAATTTTTGAATGAATTTGAAATATATTATTAATATATTTGCAGTGGGAAAGGGATGGAGGGATGGGTTTGACAGTAAAAATGTATTTAAAGTTTATATTTAAACAATTTTTTAATTTATTTCATATGTTTTCTACTCTTCGTTACACAATAATACTTTTCAGTTTTACCCGGATATTAATGCATTGTTACCTCCATATCAATAATTTCAATAACCCTGGATATTCTGATTGGAAAACCATCTGTTTTTTCAATAAAGATTTTCATTTGAAGTCATGTTTTAGTAATTAAACACAATTTTAATATTTTTTTATTCAATATATCAAAAAATGATTCAAAACATTGATTATTAAAGAGTTGGATAAACGTCTGGATATGAGGCAAGGGTTGAGACTGAGCACTGGTTCGCCTTGTTTCGGCTCATCCTTATGTAGCCCTCCTCTCCCCATGACGTGCCCCACGAGTTCTTCACCAGCCAATAGTCTTTGCCGGTCTTGTCGTCAGTTCCGTAACCGACGGCCAAAACACAGTGATTGATGTAATCGAAGTTTGAGGTACAGGTGGTGTCGTCCAGTATTCCTCCGGAGTAACCCATGAAATCACCCGACGCTTCAATGCATACAGAGATGGGACCAACGTTTGCAACGGCTTCTTCGAGAACCGTTTCGTCTCCGGGGGTTAAAATGGCGAACGCTGTCGATTTGGCGCCGATAGTACCGGAAGAGAATTGACAGTTCTGGTCAAAGGCCTTATAAGGGTACGAGTCCTCGGTGTCGATGCCCTGTTCAATGTGTTTAATATTTATGAAATAGTTTATGCTATATATCCCTAACCATCGCCACTCGGATCACATATTCGTATGCGATGTAAGGCCAACCCCCGCCGCACCCGTAGTTACCGATATCTTTAGTACAGTCGACCAGATTTTGCTCTGAAAGTGAGACCAGTTTCTTAGTGGCCATCGCGTGCTGGCCCTCAATGGCACCGACAACAGAGAAGGCCCAACAGGAACCACAGCTCTCTTGGTTTTTAACTGGAGTCACAACACCTTTCTTACGCCAATCCACTTGTTTTGGCAGAGGCTTTGAAAAGTCAGGTACGTGTTGGCGACTCTGGAGGGACTCCTTTTTTCCCGGTGCGAAACCCATCGACACTTTTTTCGCCTCTTCTAATGTCTGTTTAAAAATGAAAAACATTTTTTGAGTTTTATTTGAATTTTGAAATATATAAATGTTTACCAAATCTGTGAATTGATTGATTCCTTTATAGAAAGACACCTTTCCTTCAATGTATTGCTTGTTGTGTTCATTGATCTCTACTTTATTGGCACTGAATGTCATATAGTGTTTGTTCTCTTCGTCCTCTGATTTGTAGACTTTGTTGAATTGAGTCTAAAATACAAATGAATTTAAATATAACGAAATCGACAACAATATACCAAACCTTATACTCTTCCCAATCCCTGTCTTGGATCAGGGCATAGCTTGTGGCCAAAACCACACTTAAAATTAATAATACTTTCATTGATAATAAAAATTAATATAAATTTGTAATAAAATTAAAAATAAATTGAAAGACAAATCTATTTATACTTTTGTTGATATCTTTTTTTTATTGATATTATGTTTGAATATTCAACAGATGTTATGAACAATTAAAAGACAAAAACAGGATTATGTCTATCGATATGAAAACAATTAAAGGGGAAAAACTGATTTTTCTTTTATCTTATGCAGACTAAGGGGTCTTTTTAAAGATAATTATTTTAAATTTAAAAATTTGTTTAATTTTAGATTATTTTTGATTCTAACCCTAACTACACATACAGTGAATACACACAAACAGAATAGAGTTCTATTCTTGACCACTGCTCTAAACGGGGTCATTTCACTTCACATCAACACAAACACCACAAATGAATTCACTTTAAAAGTGACTAAAATAAACATAATTTTTTGTATTTAAAGTCTTTAAGCCTTTGCTTAAAGTATGCATTAATTCAATACAAATCTTTCACTACTTTTGAACACAAAATAAAAATTATTTTCAAATTTCAATTTGTATTTCATTTTAAAGTTTTTGTATTCAATAAAATCAAAAATATTCAAAAATCAAAAAAGTGTTGTTTGTGCCCCTTATTCACGACTGCAACATCAAGAATACCCCTGATTCCAAGAGAACTCTTATATATAACTTAATAATAATTTAAATATTTATAAACAATTATTTACAACACTTCAATAAATCGTTTTTTAATGAAATGAAATTTTATTAAATTTGAATTTTTGTTGAAAATTGTGTTTAATTTCAATAAACAAAAACCAATTGAATTGTTAATCACAAAAGAGTGCAAACAACTCGCAAGTGATTATGTAGTTTAAAATTACGTTTTGATAATGATTTAATGCCAACACAGGGGGTAATCTTGATAAATTTAATGCATGTCCTTGCTTCTATATTAAAATACATAATACAGAATCTGATATTACTATGAATTGGCAAAAGTTCAATGAATGGCAAAATTGATTCAAATGTTCCACAATTTTGTCAACAGATATGGAATTCAAGAATTTTTATAAACATTTGTTTCACTGAATATCAGTTCACATGAATATCAATGTTATTCACAATTAATAAGAATAACAACAATTGAAAACTTTATATATTTTTTGAGAGATTAGAAATTCTTTGCTAAACATCAGCAATATTCTTGTGTCCACTTATAAGGTGTGAAAGATTATAGCTTTTGTAGGACTTATGTAATGAATGCATTGTCAGAAGAATTGGTTTTTTTGAATTAAAAACATTTTCGTTGAAATCAAATTGTTTGACAATTTCTAAAGTATTAGACATTAATAGTGACCCCAACCGGATATGAGGCCATAGAAGCGATAGAGCACTGATTGTCTTTATTCCTACTCATTCTGATATAGCCCCCCTCTCCCCAATTGGGGCCCCATATGTTCTTCACGAGCCAATAGTCTTTACCAGTTCTGTCATCCATTCCATACCCGACCACAAGAGCGCAAAAATTGATATTTTCTTTGCTCGAACTGCAAGTCGTGTCGTCCAAAACACCCCCTGAATATCCTGAAAAAGAACTCGTGACTTGAATACAGACAGAGACGGGTCCTGTAAAAGCCACGGCGTCTTGTAGTGTGGCCTCATTTCCAGAGCTAATCCAAGCGAATCCAGAGATTTTTGCCCCGATATTTCTGACCGTGAAATTGCATTTCATGTCTTCACCCTTATATGGATAGGCCTTCTCGGTGTCGATGCCCTAAATATATGCATTACTTTCATTAATAATTCAATTTAACCCCTTATGTCTTAACCCCTTATGACTTACCCCGGCTTTAATGACATATTGGTATGAATTCTTAGGATATCCTCCATTGCAGCCATAGTTTCCTTCATCTCTGGAACAGTCGATCAAATTTTGCTCCGAAAGTGCCACTAAATGTCCGGTTTTCTTGGCGTGTTGTCCTTCAATGGCACCGGTAGCAGAGAAGGCCCAACAGGCACCACATTGACGGCCTTCATCTTTCACAGGCGTCACTAAACCTCTTTTACGCCAATCGACTTCTTTGGGCAACGGTTTGTTTGGATCTGATATGTGTTTGATCTCATTTTCGACCACTTTGTCGTTGACCACAAACCCCATCGATCTCTGGATCTCGTCTAATGTCTTGTATTTTCATTTGTTAATTGTTTTAATAATTTATTTGTTATTTCTTTACCATATCTGAGAATTGATTGATTCCCTTATAAAAAGACACCTTTCCTTCGATGTACTTCTGGTTGTGATCTTTGATCTCAACTATATTTGCATCGAAAATGAGTTTGTGTTTGATTTCATCGTTTGATGTTTTGTAGACTTTATTGAATTGAGTCTAAAATTGAATTTGATTTTTGCATTCATTGCAAAGAATCGCAAAACTATTCATACCTTATATTCTTCCCAATCACTCAAAGCATTAGTTGTGACCAAAATCACACAAAACAATAATAAACTTTTCATTGTCTCTGACTTTAATGTTATGAATGTTTATACAAATTATACTGTAATCACATTTACTATTTATACCCCTTTCAGTGTCACATAACAGGTGTTAATGTTATCTATTGTTTTCGATGACAACCAAATGGTTAGTGAATTTTAAGTCAATTGAATTCTCTCAAAGAATAACCCCTTTTGAAAATAGAGTATTAAAAACACATTTAATTAAATTTTAAAAATATTTAAAAAATATTAAAAACTTTATAAAAATATTATTACAAATGAAATGTTTTTTGTTTTAAACGAATAATTGCAAAACATTTGAATTATTCGCTATATTTGGGTTCATCTCCGAATGGGTCGACTCTTTAGGGGTATTTGAACTGAAAAATAAAAACATGATTTGTTTTAGTATTTATAATAAATTGATTTTCTCTCAAATATTCAAAAATTGATTCAATTATTAAAAAATAAACTAATCTTCGTCTAAAGTGCCCTAAAAAGGGTTGTATTAATTAAGGGTATGTTCGATAAAAAGGGGTTTTTACAGCTCGTATAAGTTGTTGTGTATTTGCGGACAAATGAAATACTCGACAAAACAGTGTTCAATGAATTGATGGTCTAATTTGACCAGAAATTGAAGACTTAAGAGACCATCACAATCGAAACGGAGGGACAGTTTGGAGGAATGGATGAGAGCTTTGAGAGTGAACTTCATTAGCGATAACTTGTATTTGTTTTGGACATCCATTGAGTGTATGAACTGTTCCACGTCTTCACTGTCTTTCATTATATTGTGGTTCACTTTTGCTCTTTCGCTTTCAGTCGTCCAACGGATCCCATCGGCACTGATAGCTGTTGAGGAAAGGGTGCAAAACAGTGAATAAGGCATTAAAAAGCACTGGTAATACCTATCTCAACGGCATCGCTGCTGAAGTCAGAGCTCTTCCAGAAGTGGACAATCGGTTCGGGATTTAATATGACTTTATTAACGCAATCCATATTAAAGACCATTAGGTCTTCGGCGACGAATGTCTTGATATCCACTTTGGTTTTGACGTTGTCTTCGCTCAACTCGAGGGTCAGTTTCTGAGTAGTGTCGGTGTATTTGACTTTGAGGCAGTGGTCGGACGCCTGACCCGTCGGTGCCGACCATTGGCTGAATATCGTCAACGCATTCAAAAGGTCTGTAAGTCTGAAGCAGACACTGATTGGCGTCGACTCCGAAGACATGTAATATCGGGTGAATATCGACCTATCGATGAAACTGTTGGCCTGAAGACAACGGCCCAACTCCTGACACGTGAGCTTAAGGCCCCGGGAGGTGATGGACATCACTGTTGTCTTCATTATATGAATGGATTTCAACATTGGGATCAATTTGTTGGGCTCTGAGATCTGGGCCTCAAATCGGAACTCATTTTGGGAATCACTGCTGAATTGAGACATACCATCGATTGTCTCATTTGTGGTCAAATCAATTGATTTATTAATAAACAATAAATTGATTTGAATTTGAATTTCAAACAAAACACAACTTTTTGTTGTCTTTCAATACAATACAAACTCTTAACAAACTCTTGACAAACACTTCAATTGAAAACTTTTTTTAAATACATTTTATATATATTTTTATAAAGAAATTTAATATAAAAAATATTTTATATTATTATTAATTTTATTAATTCATTATTTTATTGAAAACATTGTAATAATATTTAAATATAATAAACGGTGTTAACTGTAATTGCATTACATATGAGCCCTCTATTGGCGAACATAAAGTTTGAAAACTTTTCGATAAATTAATTACAAATTAATTAATATTTTTATTGAAATTTAATTACAAATAATTAATTATTTTTCAAATATTTTTTGTTAATATATATAATAATGAAATATATTTTGTTTTGTTTTCATTTATCATTACTAATATGTTTGGGAAATTGTTCACCAATGAAGTATGTAGAGAA
Source organism: Quadroppia sp. Gr-Ori-00064 (assembly GCA_034700825.1). Lineage (NCBI taxonomy): Eukaryota > Metazoa > Arthropoda > Arachnida > Sarcoptiformes > Quadroppiidae > Quadroppia > Quadroppia sp. Gr-Ori-00064. The sequence goes on along the minus strand of JAQIXR010000338.1, from coordinate 3,910 downwards.
TGACCAAGGTGATGATGATAGCACCACCACATCTGCTGCTGTTGTCACTCAAATTGACCCAGACTTTCAGTCCTCACTAAACATCGATGATATGGTATTTCAAGAAAATATTTCTGTTTTATATGTATTTCAAATCAATGATTGATAACAGTTTAAAAGCCTCGAAGAAGAATTGCAACAAGGTAAGGCAGGGGGTGCACCTGGTGGTGGATCTAGGCTTAAATTCGGTCGAAGGACAAGGGTTAAAATGGATAAAAAACTAGATTTTGGTCCAATGAGACGAATAAAAACCAATCAAATGATGTCATATAAACCCCCTGTAATTCCCGGACATAATTCGTCTAAAACTATGGCAACAAAACAAGTGATGAAAACCTCATTGTCTACAGAAATGCCATTCATTTCGACCACAAATATGTCAAAAGTTATTCCCAGAAAATCATTGGTATTTAAATTATTTTATTATTTTCAACAATTGTTTGAATTTTTATCAAAAATCAATTTTTCAGAACAACAAAAAATTGCTCTTAAAAGCTAAGAAGGTTAAGATACCAGTGCCTGAAGACGTCGACAAACCTAAGAATGGACGAAAAATGTCTTCAATTCCAAACACTTCTTCGCCCACAATGACTGACATCGAAGAATTCGAGGAATAGGATGTGATTTGAAAGACTGATTGAGATCTTATTTGAAGTTATTTCAAATTATTATTTATTTTTTCATATAATATATGTTTTATAAATTGTTTTTCAATAAATCATTAATGACTTTATAATTTGAAAAATACCCCTTCGATTGACTTATATATTACTGAAATAATAAGCTGTTATTTTAGACCCCTTTTCGGATCGACTCTAAGATATTTAAAACCTTATTCTGTGGTAAAATGTTTGCAAAACATATTGAATGTGAAATTGATATTAAAAACTGTTATTCATTATAGCAATAGATTTATATGTATTTAGTATTCAATTAAACAATTATTTTAATAATTTTTTGCCATTTTGTCAATCAGTTAATGAAAATGATTAATGATTTCAATTATTTTAATCTCATTTTCATTATAACTTTTATCTTGAGTTATATCACCAGTACTTCTGTCAATGGCGTGCCTGTCGAAGGGTTATCTCAAGCCATCGATGAGGGCCTTAACTACAGGCCACTGTCCGAACATATGGTAGTTATCGCATAATATGAGAAATTTTAATTAATTTACATTTGATTTCATAAATAATTGTTTGGAAATCTCTTCAAAGACGGAAGAGTTTGCAAAAGACAAGCAAGAATTCAATCGTCTGAACACCAAGGTTAATTATGTCAAGTTCGATAGGAAACAAAGCGTCAAGTTTGACGAAATGAAAAGATTGAATTTCGATATGTTTTCCTTCAAAAACACCTTGATTAAATATCCTAGAGACAAGGCCCCGGAGCCCGACCATACACCACCTGAGCTCGTCTTACCCGAACAGATTTCTCTGTCACCGACATATAACATGCCCCTCACCTGTGTTGGTAACTGTGCCCGAAGGAGGAGAGAAGAGGTATGTCTTTGGGATCACTGAATATTAGACTGACTTTTGTTTAAAGTTATTATTAGTTATAATCAAAAGAAGAGACGAAGTCTCGGAAGAGTTGGAAGAGATTGAAAATAAAATCAATTGCCAAAAGACGACAACCACTACGACCTCTACCACTACTACAACCACTCTTCAGCCGCCGATATTTGGTCAGAGGAAGGATAGGGAAGGGATGGAAATAGGGAAAGAATACGATAAAAAGGACCGGAATATGTTTGCCCCCAAAAGCAGAATTGTTTTCGGGAATCACGACTTGACTGACATCAAAGAACCGTCTCATCCTCACTATAGAGACCCGGCGCAACCCAGGGGTCAGTACACAAGAGTTGTTCCTAATTGAAAATCTCAATTATCATATTTGAGATCCAGGTCTTTTGGAATAAATGTTCTTTTTAAATGAGTTTAGTTTTTATTTTCAAAATTTATATACAAAAAAGCATTCAATGATTAGTCAATAATTGCTGTAATTTTTGGTCAAATCATTAATAGTTTGAAAATAAAATTAAGTAATTATTAAGAAATAAAATATTTTATACCTTTTTATTGATTATTGGAATGCAATTCACAGGGAATTCTCATAGGATTGTATCAGTGCATACAATTGTACCAGATCCAACTGTGCCAACACGTCCTGATATGACAGAGCCTATAATACTTCGGAAGTTAACTAAAAGAGAAGCCATTAGTGACTATCCGTCAACTAAAATATCTGTTGAAGAATCTGAAGAACAAACAAATATTTTAAACATAATTATTCCTCGAAAACCTGTTCCTAAAGAACCGAATTTGCCTTCAAACCAATTACCGGCCCAACCGGTCATTCCTATTAACTATGAGTCCATTCAGCCCTCTATACCTCGAGGACCAGTTCCAGAGCAGCCAAATATGCCTCAAAACCGACCGCCGACACAACCGGTTATACCCAACAGATATGAATCCATTCAGCCCTCTATACCTCGAGGACCAGTTCCAGAACAGCCAAATATGCCTGCAAACAGACAGCCGTCTCAACCGAATATACCTGATTACAAGCAATCACTTCCTCGTGAACCTCAAGAACCAGTTCCACTGGAACCGGGACTCCCGTTACTTCTATTGCCGTCATTACCAATAATAACGAATGGCTATAAAAAGGTTTGAAATGAGTTTTGAATGATTTTCGTATAAAATATTAATTAAATTTTGATTATAACTAAAATTGAATTCAAATTGACTTTCAATGAATTGAAGGAAAGATTGCAAAAAGAGAGGCAAATGATTAGCCGATGGGACGACACGTTGAATACATTGCTGAACAAATCATTGGATTTGAAGCAAATTGAGAGCGAATTCACGAAAATTGAATACAATTTAAATATATTCAGAAAACAATTGAAGAGAGAATTTCCGGAAGAGATGAAAAAAGTGGTAATATCTACACCGAAGACAGAATCACAACAGATGTCAAACCAGAACGACATAAGTGTTGAGGGCTTTAAGGTATGTCTTGAATGAAATAATTGTTCTTAAAATCAATTAATTTTTAACTCATTTAAAGTTAAAATTACTCAAAGAAAAGGAAAGTTTGTTTGGAGTGTTGAACATAATTGACAATACCTTGGTCAATTATGCACAGGGGGATTCTGAAAATGTTTTCAAGGGTACAACAAATAAAAAATCAGCGAAAAAAGTCGATTTAGTACTGAAAGAAAAGTCAATGGATTTTATGAATAATAAGCAAAGAATAGACAATGAATTTAAAGGAAAGGGTCAAAGAAGTGGCGAAAATGGGTTCAAAGAAAAGATAGATTTGAATGAAATGCAAAACAAAGCAAACGATAAAATAACACTTTATTCAAATGATGTGAAGAATAGCAAAACGAATACAATGTCTTCAACGGAGACAGTAATGATAGGAACGACAGAAACGTCTAAATCAGAGGAAATGACAACAAAGTCATGGAATGATAAAAGTGAAGGAAAGACTGATTCTATAGCAATGGAAGGAATGGCAATGATTTCAACAAATGATAATATACTGAAAGCAATACAAGAATCGACAACATTAGCGCCGATGGAAGGAATTGGAACAACTGATAGAGGATTTGCAACTCAAGAATCAACACCAATGACAACAATAGGCTCAGGAATAGGTCAAGAAGTAACACCAATACCAACATTAGCCTCTGTCCAGACCGAGACAGTGACGGATAACCTGTTGAAAGCAAATCAAGAATTAACACAAATGACAACAATAGGCTCAGGAATAACTCAAGAATCAGCAACTGTATCAACATTAGCCTCTGTCCAGACCGAGACAGTGACGGATAACCTGTTGAAAGCAAATCAAGAAT
>JAQIXR010000337.1:0-32277 GCA_034700825.1 Quadroppia sp. Gr-Ori-00064 | reverse complement strand
CTCTCTCTCTCTCTCTCTCTCTCTCTCTCTCTCTCTCTCTCTCTCTCTAAATAATCAATATATTCATCAAATTTTTATTAAAAAACATTTTTCAAAACAGAACTAATTCTCTAAATATTGAAAGAAAAAGACAAATATTTGTCTAAATGTTATGTCTTTTAATCACTGAAACAATTGAATTGAAATAATTTTCAGAAGAAAGACTGAAATGAATTATTGCTGATATATAACATTAGTGAAGAATTGAGTCATTTATTAAGAGTTAATCATTAAGAATAGATTCTCAAAAGTTTGCAATTAATCATAAATTTCGTATTGAATAAAATATCTGAAAAACATTATTCAATATTTGTTTTGTATTTCATCTGTAAATAAATAGTGTATAAAATATTGTATAATTCATGTCATATACTATTAACGAAGGGATCGAACAAACATTGTATTCAACTTTTGTTATAATAACTATATTTTCTTCTAATAATAACCACTTATTAAATTTGAATGAACCCCAACCACAACCATAACCGCCCCCTAATTGTCCTAAACATGTGCTCTTATATTACTCTAATTATGACAGTATTTATAGTTTAGTCGTATTTATAACAATGAAAGACCAGTTTATGTCTATAAAACAGTTTAGAGGAAGTGCTCATCAAATGTATTGTCTAAAATGTCACGGAATTGAACGAAAGAATTTGTTGTAAACTTAGACTATATTTGACTTTTACATCAAAAAAAAAATCGGAAAATATTGAACAGATTTATGATTACAAAAAACATTTGAATTTTTAAAATAAACTAAAATTCGTTAAATATTTCATTATTTCTTGAAGATTAAAGACAAAGAATATCTTTAAAATGTATTGAAGTTATTCCCCTTAAATAATCTCTCCTTAATATTAAAATCTAATTCCCAGTAAAGCCATATCTCGATCATAGGACTGTACGTCAAAACTTCTTGGGCTGACATAACAACATATCATATATACTGATCAATAAGTATTTATAAATACGAGTTGTGTTTGTAAAAAGTCATTCATCAGAACCAATCCGTAGGAGTCATTCAATTATAAATACATTGTTTGTAAAATAGTCATAAAATGACAGAGTTTTGATATGACAGAGATATTCAATTAAATGTGTTATGCCTTTCAAACAGTATATGCATAGAGAATATGCACTCGATTTCATATTATGTATAAATATTGATATGAAATATTGTAAGCTATAATAACGAGTTGTATGAGCAAGCACATTGCAACATTGCAACATATATTATCAAATATTTATATTATTTTATATATCTTTTGATATCAAACTCCAAACCCTTAACTGAAACCTTATTTATAATTATAATTAAAATGTTTCAATGATTTATTCGTACATTAATTTGAAGCAAATTGTAGTCAATTTATATCAATTAATTTCAATCTATGTTTTATTATAGACTTATAGAGATTTTATGAACAATAGAGTTATTCTGTATATATTCTACACTCAATTCTGTTATTTGACCTAAAATGAAGAATAAGTGTTATATTTGTGTTGAATAAAATAACGTCTGAAAGGAGTCTGAAAATCTGAAAATCCTTTCTTCAATACAAAAACCAATGGTTCAAAAGATGGTTCAAAAGAGGAAACATTTGATATTTATCATTAATTTGATTAAATCCCTATTAATGTGAAAGTCATCCAAATTTTATTGCATAAAAATAGACTAAAAATCAAATTAAGCTTTTATTGAATATAAAAATTTCCATAAAATTATAAATTCTTTATTAGTTCATAAAAATATCAGTGAATCTGAAAGTTGGTTTAAATTAGCCCAAAACGACACTGGTATGAGTTGGTGGAAGTTTGAATATTCTTTGACTATAAGACCCTAAGGATAAACATGTTTTGGATATCACTAACGATTGGATTATTAAATTAAATTCAGTTTTCGTATGATTTCTAATAATTTAAATTTAATATTAAATTATTAGTGAATTCGTATATTCAGTGAAATCTATAAATAAATGTTGATTTCATATGATTTTTGTAAATAAATAAATTTCAAAACAAACAAAATTTATAAATACTTTACATTTTGAATAATTTATAGAATTCGTAAATAATGAAAATGTTTTTTATCTTAGTTTACATTCAAATAAAAAACACAATAAATAATTGAATAAATGTTTGTCTCGAATGCAATGCATATCTAATTGTGATTGAAGTGAAAAATTAAATTCATTGCTCTTGAAGTGAAACAAAAATTTCAATTATTTGTATTGAATTCACTTTAGTAGATATGCTTTGAAAGACAAGAACTGATATCCGTTAAGGAAATCCATTGTCAGTGAAGATTCTTCGATGGAAAACACATTTTACTGATGAAAAAATCCTTAACACAACCACTCGTTTGCTATAAATGTATGACAAATGAAAAACTATTTCAATTAACTCTTTCTTTCGGATTCAATGAAAATAAGTGCAACAAATCATTTGCAAAAAAAATATTGATATTTGAATGAAGTTTTTCTCCAGTACTTTGTGTCTATTGATGTATAATAGAGTACATGTAATATCACTCTTCACTACTTTGGAGAAGAAATTGAATGCAAAAAAATTTAATAATTTGATTATAATAGAGAGAAATGTTATAAAAAGAGTGCATCTCTTCATCACTTCATAACATTTGTATTGCAAAAAAATAACAGAATTAAAGCAAATATAAAATTTTCTCTGAAAATGCCTTTCGGCTCAATTGTCTTCATATCCATTTCTACGTAACGAAAGTACAGAATCTGTACGTAATATTTGAAACTGTTATATGTTTTCTCCCTTAAGAATAACAACGAGAGTACAAAAAATACATTAAAATTTGTCGTATTTGTGATGACATGAATGAAAACTCAATGATTATTATGAACTTTAATTACATTTATTTGTCTTCACAGTAATTATATTCAATATTCACATCAATTCAATTCAATTCTAATTAAATTCGTAGGCATTTTAAGTCCAAATGAACCTAAGGGTCGAAAAAATCATTATTGACTTTAATGGTTAATTCTTTTGATCTGTTGTTGTGCTGTATTTTCATCTGTTTTTCTCACAAATACTTGAAATTAAAGAATAAAATTATAATAAATTAAAAGACATTTTCTATTACCGGAAAAATAAGATTTAGTAAAATTTGAAACAAATTTGTTGTCATTCATAAAAAATAATTCAATTCTTTAATAACTTAATGGAAATAAAGTCATCGAAGCATTACTTAAGGCTTAAGCCATTGGTTCAATAAAAGCCAAAGTAAAGCAACGATTATTTATAGCAAAATGAAAAACAAATTTCAATAATGAATAGTATTTTCATATTAACACCAATTCTTTAAACCCAATCAATACTGAAATTGTAAACAAAATTATAGTAAAATATATTAAATAATAGACTATTTTTGTGCAAAATATAAGTTATTTGAACGAAAAACGTTTTATTGTATGGATTTGAAAAGATTTGAATCCATTGACGCAAAGAAGGGTCTATTTATTGGATATTTGCGTTCATGTAATCAATAGAGGTTTGGATGCTTTTTTATAACGCCTTCACTCTTGTGTTAATACAAAACATTTTCAACACAGACTTCAGCTAATAATTACTGTTTCTAATGAATAACCCCTTAATTGAAAACTTTCTCTTTGGAAGTGTTGACAGACTTTAGCGTTAATAAAACAAAATATTTTTATTCAAAACTTATTGTTTCAAAAAATAAAATAATTCTTAAATTTATATAATTTTTAAAAACTATTTAATGGTTTGAATGTTTTTAATCCATTGTCTCGTATCTGAACAGACAGTTTTGGTGCAAAGGGGGCACTGGAGTAGTAGTTGTTTAGAACACTGTCGACCGGAATCGATGTGAGATTTAACTATATCTGCCATTCCTTTAATAAACGCCGGATGCGTATTAGGTGCCGGACAGCGCCGTATGTTTTCTACTTTCAACTTAAAATATATTCAAAATATAAAATTAATTGAATATTACTTTCAATTGATTACAACAAATACCTCTTCAGCCAATTCGAGACCGTATTCGATGTCCAACTCGTGAAGTGTTTCGATGTGTTCGTTGACAAAAGAGATTGGGATCAGAATAAAGTTTTTGAGACCTTTTGAAGCAAACCCTAAATAACAGATAATTGGTGTAAAAAGTGACACATCTTAGTCGAGACCTACCCTTAATCGCATCGTCCGTTTGTGGTGCGAGCCATGAGGTCGGACCCACTTTTGACTGCCAGACCAGTCGATAAGGATATTGAAAATCAAGAGATTCCATGACTTTTACTACAGTAGAGCTCACTTCTGTTGGGTATGAATCGCCTTTGTTAACCGCCTGTCCATTGGATAGACATTTCTAATTTGTTCTAATGTATAGTGAAAGGGGACATACAGCTAGGGGGAGGGCGTGGGCGGAGAACAAAAGCACGACTTCATTTCGTTTGGATTCAGGAAAAGAATTGATTTCCTTTTGAATCAAATCAACAAAAGCTTCGATGAGTCCACCATTTGTTGGCCACCGGTCTATAAAACTCCAGTTCATCTTCGGGATGGCTTTGGCACCGATAGTCTGCGTATAGTGTTTGGCGATGGCGTTAAGACTGGAGCCCGAAGTACTGCAACTGTATTGAGGGTATTGAGAGAAAGCGATGGCAGTCTTCACCCCATCTCTGGTTTCAATTTTACTATTCATTAATCGATTCAAAAGTCTATCAATTGTTAAGACCTTTCCATAGAAGTGATCGCGTCTTCAGTTAAAGGGTTTGCGTAACGAAAGCCCACATATGTCTTATGCGGACCTGATTTGGGACTCATTTCATCTAATAGTTTAGTCAAAAGAAAGCCCTGTTTTTCAGTCCACGACCTGATGGGAGATCCGCCACCTATTTGTTTATACCGCTCCTGTATTTTAGGTGTTCTTCGTCTGGCAATTAATGGACCCAAATATCTGTGGAACAAACCATTCAAAGACTGATAACAAGTTTCGATTAGTTATTGTTTGAGTGAAACCTTTGGGCCGGAAGTGGAATGATATCCTTATCGGTGAAGAGTCTTGTGAGGAATGGTAGCACTTGATCCAGACTCTCCGGTCCGCCCATATTCAACATCAATATCCCTGTCCTCACGTCTTGTCGTCGGCAGTCAGTCGTCGAGTATTTGGCGATCAGTTGTTTGCCATTTGTTATGATATCTGAAGAATACAACAAATCATACATCAATTGAGACATCATTTGATCCAAAACTGACTTTTGTTTAACGAATACATTATTTGATTGAAAAATGTCTTTGAATTGGATTTAAGACACGTTTACAACACTTGACATAAACAGCAAATCATATAATTAATTGCTTTTCACTTTTAACACAAGTTTTGCATTTGTTTTCAAAATGTTTTGTTTTTATTATTTATTGACAACTTTTGGCACTAAATATGAATTGAGTTTAAGTTTGAGACAAATGTTATTAACATTATTTTGATTGCAATTAACTGCTTATTGACATCATTGCGGATTTCAGACAAAGATTGCAATTAATTTGATTTAATTCAATTGAAATTATATGAAATGTCTGTGCGATTGGCCATTGATTGGCCACTAATACATGTCATGTGTTTAACAAATCTTTGATTGAATATAAAAGTAATAAATGTTTTACTATTTAACAAATATTTACAAAAATCATTTATGAATAAAACAAACAATGATTTTTACGATAAAAAAATTGTTAATTATTTTTTTAATTTTTTGAAAACGAGGTTTTGTTTAAAAAGAGGAAATCTTTCTAATTTTTAAACATTTGTCTCAAAAAACTTTTTAAACTTCAATGCAATAGAGAAATACTTCCTAATAATAATTTTGTTGACTTTATTGACAACTAATTTAATTGCAATATTTTTGCAAACCTTGCGATCCATTGCCAACTCTGCCAGTTATACAAGTTTTTCCAAAAGTCAAATATAAGGTATTTTTCTTAACATGAATTTTCAAAAACGTTAGCAAGAATTTGATCGTCAAATAAAATGTATTTAAAAATCTTTTTCTTCATTTCTAGACGTGATTCGAGAAAAACTGAGATTTTCTCACGAGTTTACTCTCAAACCATTCAATCAATGGTTTAATATTATATCAATAAATATTAGATCTATTTTTGAGTGTTTTCATTGAAATTGAAATTCAATTAATTATAAATATTTTTTCTTAATTAGAAGTATTTCTTCAGCGCTTAAATAAAAATATTAATAATTTTTAATTTAAAACAAACAAAAGTTTAAATTAAAAGCTAAAAAAGTTTATAATATTTAACGATCGCTTTATTTTACTTTATATTTGATTACTTCACAAATATTTATATTAATCCCATTTGAATAATTTGACTCAAAAAATGACTTCTCATTCGTTCCTTCAGTTTATAAAAAGTTACAAAAAGTTTTTGTTTTTTAAACTTTGAATAAATATTGTATAAATGACTGCTTATTATAGATTCAATGACTTTGTTAAATGAGATGTAATTAATGAATGGAATTAATGTATATTTTATGAATTATATGAAAATTATAAAAGTTTTATAATATATGAAAATCGCAAACAAAAATGAATTGAAAGTCATTTGATTTGAATAGAGAATAATTTACTGAAAGAACACCTATTGAAGGGTTAATGACTGACTGTTTTACGTATAAATGACTGGTTGTTATATTCATGCAATTATTCTTTTGCTTACTTATAAAAACAGAATGTTTTGAACACAATATTTAAGTTTTTTTATTCATTGAATGAGTTTTATTTGAATAGATTCGTGAGTTTTCAGTCAAAACATTTACTTCAATAACTTTAAAGTAAATTTAATGTTAAAACAAATTCGTTATAAATAAAGATTCAAAAATCATTTTTGAATTTTGATTGATTGGAAAAAAGCAAATCTGAATAAAATGTAAAATTAAAGAATTCAAAGAATTTATAATAATTTAGAAATTACTTTATTTTTGACTATATTATAATTTTTTGATATTAAGGATATCGCGAACAGAATTAATCGATCAAAAAGTTGTTTGAATTTATTATAAGTCATTTAAGCCATTGATTTATAATTAAAAAAAACTATAAATTTCTTAAAATTAAGTTATTTTCTCCAATATCGCAGAGTTTGTCGAAAATAACTTTTTATTATTAATAACAAGTTATTATTCCATAAAAGCCTGTATATAATGCCTGCGCTGATATAGGCATTACATGTGCGCCAAATTCTTTGCCTGACTATAGGGGCGTAGCTTTTAATGAATACCAGCAAAATCTCTCTAAACTTGGAGTTATGAAAATAATGTCAAAGTTTGACAAAATGTTCAAAAATGCAAATAACGCCCAAATAATGTGTATTCAAAATAATATTGAAAACTAAATAATGAAACAAAACGTTCATTTCGACAAAATGTGTCCGATTATTGATTTTTGAAATGATTTTTTCGTATATTTAGTAGAAAGTGAAGTTCGGGTGAGAAGTGGTATCGAGAATTTCCGGGTTCCGCCACTGGGTGTACCGATAGGCACATACCTGTTGAGCATTTAACTTATAACGAGTAAAAGAGAGATTATTGCATAGCATAGGCATAGAGTGAGGGACTCATACCTCATACCTGTTTGGACAGTCAAAGTTGCCATAGGAATGATAGGATACACCTAAGTCTCAGGTATTTGGGACAGCATTACAACTGCAGAAGTTCGCCATTTTGGGCATATTAATGATATACTCACTCATACACTCATACCTGTGCCTTAAGATCACAATTTTCATACATTTTCATAAATAAACTTTTTTTAATCGCTTGTTATGTGAACTACAATACAATAAATATTGATTTAAGTGTTTTTTATTTTGTATACTTTTGTTAAGGTTTGTCAAAAACTTTTTGTTTTCTTTCATTGTTATGTTATTTAAAAAATATTACTTTTAGTCAATGAATATAATTTAAGTTTAAGTTTTGCTCAAATTTATAGTTAAAACATAGTTAGACTTTAGCCGCATATGACTGCTATGACGGCGTCTATGTCTGGATCAGTTGTATTGAGATTATAGGCAATGTTATAACAACTGAATGTTAATCTGATATTAATATTAATATGACTACAAAATTGTGAAATTCATAGCTCTTATTGTGAGTTGTTTTTCGATAACTCTTCAAAAAGTTATGTTTCGTAACATTCAATACATATATAGCATTAAATTCGCCCACATTTACAATATTTGGATCTTTTTTGTCATTTATTTCAAATAACTTTGAGTTTTGACAGTAGTTTTGGTTTTAATTATTTGAGTAAACTTTATGTTATATTACTTTATGTTTGTATTCTTTCATCACTTCTTGTAATTGTGGTTATATTTGATGACTTAATCAACTTTGAGACGTGTATTGCCTTATAATATGTCACTAAAACTAATGAATTGATTTTGAAGTCAAAAATATTGTTGAAATAAGTTAAATATTTTGCATAACAGAGCCTAACAACAGAATCGTCTAGTGATGGCCTCATCCCCTGCCCATCAGTCGCCCCCTACCTATGCTGTGGAACATTTGGCCACCTTCTCCACCAGTTCCCCCCAACAGCAACAGACGACACCGAGGATGGCATTGCACCGACTGTTTGCAATGGAGAAGACATCAGGTTTTAATTATTAGACGTTTTTATGACATTTAATTAAATAAATATTTTATTAATTATAAGATATATTCATTTGATAGCAATTCATACGTTCAGTACTTTCTAACCATTGGTGAATCATAGCTTCTGTTAATCTTTGAGTCTATACTTAATGTCAGCAAATATTAGCATATTTTGAGTGACTTATCACTAATTTTCTGCTTGTAATCTAAACACCGATTATTAGAAATGTCAATGAGTTTAGAGAATATCACATATTGATTGACTTATGAATTATTTCTTGAATTAAAAACAATATTCACTTTGAAAATCAATTTCATTCTCTGATAACCAAAAAATGTCAGGAATTTGGACCCAAAGAATGGCTATACAATTGAAGGGGAATCACATGTGGATATTGGATGGAGAGTCCAATGATGTCGTCGAGCGATTCCCTGTGTCTCTGATCCAGGGGCCCACGGCTTTCAATGACCACAACCATATTTATAATAATATTTTGATATTCACTGTTCAGATGCACAATGAGAGTCAAGGTATAACTGCCGGTGCCATCGATTCTTGTTTTCATTGCATATGATTACCATTTTTCAGGCGAATTACATATATTTCAATGCGTTTCACACAATGCCATAAACATTGTCGAAGACATTCAGCAATGGATGAGACATTTCGGGGTCAATGTCAACAGTGGATTACATACCGAGCCCTCAGCGCAGCCAAATGTCAACGTCAAAGAGACTGTTTCGGTGTTCAATCAAATCGCTGCCCAAAGAGAAAAGTAATGATATTTTAAATGAAATTCAATTCAATTATATTTGTTATAAACTTTAGGAAAGGGTCGTCACCCACAGGTGGACCACCTATGGGCCATGGAGGGCCCCCTCGTCTGGTCGCTCACGATCCAGATTCCCGTTCCATTACAACGACCAGTTCTATTGACTCGAGCCATCATAACGGTGCTCATCGCACCAATAGCCACGACCAGTCCCTGTCGAACGAACGCTATGTGTCGATACTTAACCACTGTTTTGATGACATCGAAAGGTTTATAATCCGTTTACAGCACTCGGCGGCAGCGCTCCGGGAGTTACAGCTTCGCAATCACAAGCGACAGGGTTTGGATCATTCAGACATTGTTTGTCAGCAAACAATTAACCAATTGATAAATTGTAGGCAAAGGGGCCGCACATGCAGGCGATGGACTGTTAGCTATAAGAGCCAGGGGTCCAAATGAAGAGGAATTCTTCGAGATTTTAAGCAAATTTAAGCTCGCATTCAATTTATTGGCAAAACTTAAGGGTTTGTTAGGTTTTATAAATCAAAATCAATTGAAATAACTGTGAAATGCATCAAATCATAGGTTGTATCCATGATCCCAACGCACCAGAACTCGTGCACTTCCTCTTCACTCCGGTATGTCTTTAGTACTATGTTATGAATGCTCTCTTAATGGCTAATAATGTCTTCATTTCGGTCAACAGTTGGCAATTATCATCGAAGCCGCTCGAAGTAATGGTGTGTTTCTTCTGTTGCATAAAATCTAAAAACAATATTAATTTCACTTTTGTTCCCTCAGAGCCACCGATAGACCCGTCCATTGTTGGAGTGCCTTATCTTAATCACGAAGCCATTGATCTATTGGCCAATTGCTGTACGAGCAAAGAGTTTGATTTATGGCAGTCTTTAGGTCCCAATTGGGTTCAACCGATCAAAGTATGCATAGAAAAGATGTTTATTAATAATAAATTAATGACATGAATGACAGCACAACCCAAGAATCAACACTTCCTATCAACCGGTCTTCACTGATGGCTGGGCTCCTAATATAACAGAACCCGAATTGATTGGAATCGCCTCCGAGTCTGAACACGAAGACGACTCAATACATCTTCATCGCGAAGAAGCTATTATTCGCAATCGAAGAGATGTTGGTTCGAGGGAATACCAAAGGGGACCGACATTTGACGACAGCGACATCGATGACAACCACATCGATAGTCGACAGCATAGAAGTAAATGTCCATTCGATTCGATTATATATTAAATCTGTCGTCTCTTGTGATCAGTTTCCCCCTCGACCTCATCCCACGCCACTCGGGTAGTTCGTGGCAATAGCCCTCCATCTCCTATTGATTCTATAGAACGAGACTCCCCTACAGTTCAGGTCAATGAATCAGATCAGTCCGAATGGTTGGCAGAACTTCACAACCGAAACGCCAAAATAGTTCGGGTGCTCTTTCCCCGCACCGCCAACAACGACAAAGAGCTGACTGTCATTCGGTTTGATATTATCTCAAAATTTTTTCTTATTCTAAACTATGTTTTTATCGCTCTTTAAGGGGAGAAATCTTAGAAGTTTTGGACGACTCTCGGAAGTGGTGGAAATGTGTCAGTTGGAGGGGTGGGAGGCATCAAGTGGGACATGTACCTCATACTATTGTGTCAGAGATAGGGCCCACCGCCAACGGCCGAGACCCCCATATGGGCAGCTCATCCCCAAACGACGATTGGATCCGTCGTGAACGCCAAGGTAAAAAAGGGGAGTTTAGGTATTTCTAGGACTCGACGCTTTCTTTGACTCTTCGTTTGCTTCTGATGTCGAGACTCAATGTTTGTGTTAAATGAATGTTCGTTTCAATTGATTTGTTGTTATTTGTAATGCATTTTCAATCAAACATTACATTTGATATTATATGTTATTATTATTATAATTGTTATATAAAAACCATTTCCCAAACAATACAATAGTTTTGCAAATCTGATGCAAAAGCAAAGCTTTTGTTCAATCCATGACATCATTTGAATTAAGTTGTCTTTAATTTTGTGGTCATAAGGGGTTTGTGGTAATAAACAGACAAAATCTATACGAATTGAAGCAATAAATTACAATAACTTTTATAATTATTTTTAATATAATTCATTAAACACTTTACTGTAAGACAAACAAATGTACAGAATATGAATTGATGACAAAACCCAAACTTAACCAAACTTTTGATGACATTAAAAATTGCATAAAGGGTTCAATTTTACATAAAAACCAATTCTATAATTGTATTACTTTTTGACACTTTTGGTCAAACTTTACAATAATTAATACCGTTTTATACTCTAATCACACATTCAGTGCCTTTACTTTTGTGCCTAATATTTCGTTTACAATAAAACAAAGTAATTATACTTTCAATTAATTTATATTCAAATAGTTTTTATTCATTTATATGTTTTTGACTCAAATTGTCAAACATTCAAATGGTTTAGACGTATATCAATGTGTGAATAAAATGTCCAACATTTCGACATTGATGACATGTTGTGTTGCTTTCAATCATTTAAGGGGGTTTTTTTCGCCAAAAAGTATTACCTGAAAAATGTTCGTATTTTTAAAATATTGAAATAAAAATTGAAAATTACTTTATTTTGTTCACAACCATTGCTTCTGATCTTCAGGACAACGGCATTCATGTCGTTGTCTTATTGTCATTCATTACATGAATTACTTTTAATATTATTCTTATATTCAATTATTTATAACAATAACTGTCTTTGCGTTCAATGTTTTAGCGCTTATTTCCTCTTCGCATATCTTTTAATGGATTGCACGAATGGTTTAATTAATTGATTGTCTTATTTTGCATGAAATGGCGTTCTTTACAAACCTATACACAATTCCGTTACGGCTTTAACCATAAAAAACTAAATCATAGCTCAGAACAATGTAAAGGAAAGTCGATCTAATCTATTGACAGATGTGAGGAAACATAGATCCAGTAGTGAAGAGGAAACCCTTTATTCAGTTCCTTATAAACAGAATTCCAATCAAAATCATGCGGTAATTATTCGGATATCACTAACACTTTGATTATTTTTTAACAAAACAATTGATCTCAAAAGAGATCACAAGATTCTAACAAACAGTTAACTGAACAGCAAATCAAAGCCAAACAAGAGCTCAACCGACAATTGAATGAATCGTTTAAAAATATATCAATAAATAAAGAAAATAATGACTATTCGTCAAAACCGACCAATGGATTCGAGTCGGATAATGTGAGCTTGAACACTCAAATAAGCCAGATCAGTTTTCAGGATGAATTGACAGCAACGTTAAAAAGCAGAAAAACTGTCGTTAAAAATACTGTCATTAATTCAGGTTTAAATAAAACCAATTATTCGAAAAAATTTCAATTAAAAAAAACTAATAAAATGTTTAAAACCTGTCATTCAATAGAAAATTTAGTAAAAACTAATGAAAATGAAAACCAAAGTAAAGAAAATAGTGAGAAAAGTCAAGAATTGACTCTGGCATCAATGGTAGAGCACTTACATCGCAAAAATTTTCACCCGAGGCTTATATCGAAGTTAACAGAGTTTTCAAAGACAACTACCGATGCCGTCAATTACTTTATGTCTGCTTCAAAACAACAATTGAGAGTAAGTTGTATTCAAACGAATAATTGTTTGAAATCCATTTCATTCATTTGTATTCAATTTATCTTTTATTGTTCTTTCAATTGATTCACTCCTTCTTTATGTATACAAAACACTATTTTTTAACTCAATTGTTATCAAAATCATTGTATTCTTCAATATATTTATTTCATTTCAATTCAAAATCATTTATAAATCTCTTATTGTGAGACCAAAGGTGGTCCCACACCTGTGCCCACAGGGGTGTTGTAAGTTATCTCAAAATATACCTGGATCTTCTGTGTTACATAAAGAGCTTCTATAAATAAATTTTAATATTTTATTATTTTAAAGAAATACTCGTTTTTATTCTTAGTCTTAATTAATTAAACGAGAATTCAATCGAAAGGCTATTAAACAATTAGTTTAGTTAGAGATGACTTGAACTGAAATAATGAATAAATTAATGCAAAATGCGATTCAAATGAGTAATGAATTTATTTAAAATTCAGGATATTTTACCCAATGATGTCGCGGATGAATATCAACTTCAGAGACTTCACAGCAATTTTGTTTTGCTCAACAATTTGGTGAGTCTTTCAAAATGCATTCAAAACTAATTGAATGCAAAACTATTTTTATTAAAATATATATTTTATTAAACAATAAAAGACTAATAAAATTCAATGACATAACCTCCCACTCGGCTATTGATAGAAACAATCAATAGTTTTTGTATTGATTTTGTATTCAATTCAGACATTCGATGCAATCAAATAATGATCAAAAAATGTTCTCAATTTTAATCACATGTATTGTAATTGAATGAAATTTTTTATTAATATTATGTTTGTTTTGAATCATTTTCAATAGCATTCTTACGCTCCAATTGATGACGAATTGAATAACAAATTGAAGGAAAGGCGAACCCTATACGACCCCATCAAAAATTGAGTGCATTTTTTAGGTTCAATTTATAATAGAAAAATTGTTACACTTTTTTGTTTTGCATTTAAAATATACAGAAATGAAATAAATGACTACAAAAATGATTATTTTTTGTTTGAAAAATGTTGTGTTTTATTATCTAAAGAATACTCTGTGAATTAATTTTGAATTTTGTCAATGAATATCCAGGTTCATTTCATGGCCAATAGAATATTTATTTACTTGAAATATATACTGAAAATACAAAATGTTTTTCAATGAAATCACGAAATATTTAACATTTAATGCATTTCACAGCAAAATGTAAAGTAAATCAAGAATTTTACGCTAAAATACAGAATATATTAATGTTATTATAAAACAAATCACATTTTAGTGATATTTGAGATTCATTATTGACTGTAATATAAGTTATATTAATATAAATCAAAGTTATCAATGTTTATGGCATTTGATAAAACAGTTTATTATATAAATCAGTCAATTGTTGGGTTTCTTAGAGATTCTGATAACAAAACCACTAGAATTGTGTCGATTCTGGCCTTCGATCACTAAATAGGGATTTTTTTATTATTTATGTGTAATATAATTATATTGACTTTTATTGTTAGTTTAAGACATTTTTGAGGTTTGTATTACTTATTGTGCATTACATTTTCGACATTAGTTAAGCACAAACCAGAGGAACAGGTGTTTGTGTTGAGCCGTCACTTATTCATTAAAATAATTCGTGATTTTATTGTTAAATCAAAATTTATTTTAAATGCTTTTTCACTGCTTTTTAAATCATTGAATTTTAATTCAAAAATTTATATTCATTTGTAAATCGCTTTGAAGTTAATGTGAATTCAATTGAATTTTATAAAAAACTTTTTATTCAATTAATTAAACAAAAAAAGACTTTCTTTTATTGACTCAAAGAATAATTAAAAAAAGAAAAAAGTTTTTAACGAAAGAAAAGTTTTTGTAATTTTATTTGAAGTTATTTGTGATGAAAGTTGAAGTAAAGCACAGGTAGTGTTGGCACTGGAATCGAAGACCACTGTCCCAATTGATCATCAAAAGTGTCGGCATTTGTATGTAAAAAGCATATAAAGCGTGGGATTGCTATCGGAGTCTGTGCTCTATCTGTCTGTGCGTTGTCATAGCAACCGAATGGTTGGACAGTTGTATGCCATTAAAAGCCTATAATTTGATGAATCAATAAATTTTAGGTTTGGTCTAAACATAACATCTCTGACACTGTTGTGAAATACTTATTATTTTCAATCAACCCTTTGATTGCAATCAAAGTGAAGGCAAATATTGTTCATTGAATGCAATATGTCTTCAAATAAAGCAAAACTCGTCGACAATCGACACTCAGTTGACTCGAAGACCAAAACTAATTATGGTATTTATCACTCAATTTGCTTTCATTTCATTAAATATTTATTTATTTAATGATTTTCTGTTTAAAAATTTTTATACATTTTTTATTGATTTTTAAGTCAATAAATCAATTGTTTTTCAAATCTATTAATGATTTTTACAAAACTTTTGCTTAAATTTCATTTCAATCGTTAATCAAATTTATCTCAAAATCAAAACCAAAAAACAATTTATTATAATTTTTTCATTATTTGTGACAATCATTGAAAGGTTTTTATGAAAATTGATTTAAATTTCATTATAAATGATATAAATTATTATATTTTTAATGATTTTTATCAACTTTTATATCATTTTTAAGTTTTAATTCATTTTTGTTGTGATTTCAATATAAAGATTAATATACAGTCCATGAGATGTTCAGTGAATGTTCCGGATCACTATCACTAGATTTATCACATTTTGAACACATTTTTAAATATAATTTTTATGAATGATATTTACATGAAATATAAGGGGTTTAAATATAATTGATTTAAAGTTAAATTTAATGAAAAAATTATTAAATAATGATTTCATTGAATGAATATTCAGTTGAATCGATCCGAAACTCTTGTGGATCTCCTTCTCCTTCCAAGACTCCAGAGGTCAAGAGTAAGGCTTAACAGTTATATTGAATCCATTGATAATTGTTGTTTTGGACAGAGATTCCGCCCATCAAAGCACCGGTGGGTTTGGCGAAAGGACCCGATCTTAGGAATATTAAGTCAAAAATTGGTTCATTAGATAATGTCAAACACAAACCGAGTAAGTCTTCGGCAGACAATTCATGTCTTAAAGCAATTGTTCTCTATTTTGACAGAAGATATCTCTTAGTTATATTGAATACCATTTCCTAATCTCTTGTCTTGTCTTCAAATCAATGATATTTTTATTGAAACTTTACTTTAAAATGATTTTTAAAACCATTTATTTTGAGATTTTTTTCAAAAATAAATAGATTTAAGAATTAAACTAAAAATTAAATTTTGTTAATAATTGTACTTTTGTTTTGATGACAGCGGGAGGGGAGAAGAAGGTCGAGTCCCAGAAGCTGACCTGGAATGTCAAGCCTAGAGTTGGGTCACTTGAAAACGCTAAATACAAACCCCGTATGTCTTATGTCTGACATGAGTTGATCTGTCATTCAATTGATTATCCTTTCAGTCGGCGGTGAAGTGAAACTTAAGAGCCAGAAGTTGGAGTGGAAGGTAGGGTCAAAGGTCGGGTCACTCGACAACATCAAGCACAGTCCCGGCGGCGGACAAATCAAGATATTTGATGAAAAGTATACTCCGAGTCCTTCATCGACTCCGACTCCATGCAAATCAGGGTCAATGACACCCACGCCAACCCCTGACGGCAAAGAGAACGGACAGACTCTGCAAACACTGACCGACGCCCGAAAGTCAGCCGAAAAACTTGAATCGCGAACCAATCGTACCATTCATTCGACATCGACTGTCAACGACTCAAACACTTCCACTCCAATCAGTTCTGCTTCTTCGAGGATAACCGGTGTCTGAGTGGAAATGGAGTTAAACTAAACTAAAGTTTTGTTGATTTGAATCATCTGTCAAATAATCATTCATTGAATTCAACTTTTTTTTCTTTAATCTAAAAATTCATAAAACAATTAGTTTTAATACAATTAACAAAATGAACAAATGATACAAAAGATGTCTATTCTGTCAACTGATCCATACTTTTGTCAAATGATATATAAATTGATTACAAAATAATTTACTTTAAGATATTTTGCGAAAATTTATTGAAAAACTAATGATTAAAATTGAGATATAAGTGAATGACTGATATTATTACTAAAATATTATCACAAATAATTGCTTTCAATAATAATAATAATAAATATGTTTTCATTGTTTTCATAATTGGTTTGTCTTTGACTTGACTTATGTGTCAAACAATACATTTATGTTATTATTGTCTAATAAATAGCTATTAATAACCCATTTGTTAATTACAATGCATTTAATTAACTAGAAATTAAAATAACGTTTTTATGACTTCTTCTCCGAGTATTTCATTGATGATCGCATGTAATAACGGTTCCGAAATCAGAGCTCTTCTCAATCGAGTCATATTCCAAGAGATTATCTTTGAATCTTCCAATGCATTGAGTGTCACACTATTGACACGAGTGCTGTCTTTGCTGTTCTTGTTCTTCACAAACCATTCAATTGAGTCAATAAATGTTAAGTCTTTGAAGACTTTTATTAAGACATTTCTCCGAAAGACAGCGATTTTGCCCCAAAATAGTAGCGATAATTTGTTTGCATTTGTCATCCCTTCCACACAATAGTCGTCACCCTTTTTCACTGTCTCTATTCTGTCGATATTCTTGTAAATGATGTCAAAGAATATCTTTCGAGAGATTCTTCCGTTTAGTTCAAACTTTTGGTAAAGAATTTCCGCTTTTGGGCTCAACTCCGGATATAATGGAAATAATTTTTGCAAAATATATAATAAATAAAATATATTAATTAATGTGAATATAATGTTCCAGGTCAATGTGTCCCATGAACACAGTATAAGCCATCCCCACAGAGCGAAGAGTATGGATGATATGAGAAGACAAAAACGAAGATATATTAAAAAATAACGACTTCTGAAGTTAATGTTCGCCAGAATTAACATTATATTTGCGATCTGAAAGAGAAAGTTGTTTGCAGTCAACCATTCATTGCATATTTCAGTCATTTTCAATCAATTTGTATTTCAATTGAAAACACAGGTATTATAACAACAACGACAACTACCATCACATTCAACATCAGATGTAATAAGAATTATATTTTTATAAACCTTTATTTAACAGAATTTATATAAAAGATAATACATTTAAATAAAGATATTTAAAATGTCTTTAATTCACACCAATTATGCAATTGTTTTATCAGAAGATAAAGTTTTATGACTTCCTTACCATTGCTTAGGAATAGGAAAATTATGGTTTCATTAGTGATAATATGGTATGGATTTGTTGCTCAGGGAATAGTAGACGACATAAAAGTTTTAAAAAACTAATGAAATTTAAAATATTTATTATTAGATATTTGTTTGTTTGAATGGTTTGGGTCAACACAACAGTCCTTAAAACATAATGTTTTACAAGCAATCGAAGGAATCAAACAATGTTTTCGAGTGCCTATCGTTTAGTCTCACATCCAATGCATCCAAACATAAAACCAACAAAAGAGAGAAAATCTTTTCTAAGGCTTCTTCACATGGATTTAGGCAAACATTTCTGCCTTTATTTGTCCAAAAAAGTTGTTTATTTTACTTTAAATAAAATTTTGATGAATTTTTTCAGCTATTGTTGTATTAAATGTCTTAAATGTTTTAAATTAAAACAAAATTATTAATTATATGAATTAATACCAAAAAACGTTCATTTTTTAATGATTAGTTTCATTGCATTTGAACTCAATTCAAATTATATTGTTCTCAACATTACTGCAAATAATTAATTGATTTTCAAATCAATTTTCGTTTCTTTTTTATAACATTGCATTTGAGCTAAAATTATTTAATAATAAAAGTCTTGATATTTATTATTTTGTTAATAAATATGATTTGAACCAAATTTTATTTTTTATAACACATTGAAAATAAACATAAGAGGAATCAGATGTAAATGACTCACACTTTGGCTATAATCTGAACATCGTTTATATCTGAAACAAACCTGTGTTCAGACGAACACAATTGCAATCAATTGTCAAATGTTTTAAATCTAATATAATAGTAATGTTAAAGTTATTTGAATTATTCTAATGTTTCTCTCTTTTAAAAGTTCATCAAATCTTATATTAACTCAAATTTTCACAATCTTTAGTTTGGGTCGGAATGGGTTTAAGTTTGATTAGGCGCTAATGAATTACTGATATATTACTACTTTGTGTTAACATTGATTTAACCTTAACTTCAATTTGATAATAATTCACATAAATGTGATTCATATTTAGTGCCAAATTTATGACAAATTTGTAACTTATGGTCACTTGGATATAAACGAAGGAATCATTCGTTTGTTTAAGAATCCAAAACATATTATTTGAATGTTTAAAAAATAATATATTTTGTGAAAATTCGCAATTATTTTGAATATATTCTATAAATAATGATATATTGAATATAAAATTAATAATAAAACAAATCATCAATTCTTTAATATATATAATATTAAAAAAGTTCGTGAAATAAAACCGTATATAAATTGCTGTGAATTTGAGGCAATGTTTGCCACAAGAATTGCTCCCATTTATAATTGAAGGCATCAGTTGGTAGTCTTCGTGACTGATTCGTGTGCCTTAGCTCTCAATGAATAGTTTAATATTTAATATTTGGTAAACCCCTGGATCACGATCTGGTTCACTTAACGTACACATTAACAAAATATCAATACATTTGCAATACATTCTAAATGTTAATTAATGTTCAAAAAAATCATTATTCAATTGCTGTTAATTAAGGTATAATTAATACAAAATAAGTGATTATTTATTGGAAAATTTTCATCAATTCTTTGCATTTCAACAGAATTTTTGACAAATAAAAACACTTTTAGTCATAAAATGTTGTTATATATTGAAACCATTTTATGTATATTTGAAAATATGTTCAAAAAATTCAAATCTACAGAGAATTAAAAGTTTTATTTTTCATTTCATTTCATGATTAAACACAAAATTTTTATTTTAATGTTTTTTTTGTCACTGAAGTCAATATAAGTTGTTTTAATAGAAAATACATTTTTTAAAACTCCTAAAAAGTATTACTCTTTTGAACGAAGAGAAAAGTATTTGAAGTCAAACAACGACCACATGTCGAGTGAATCGAAAAATGTAAGAAAACATGTTTTTCGTCAGTTTTATATGTTTTATATGCTTTATATGTCTGTCTCTGTTCTTAGTTTTAGTTTTTGGGCCCAAACTAATTGAGTTCCCACCGAGTGATGAGTTGTGCTCTAGTGATGATTTGAGTGCCAATCGTATAGTCAATAAGAGTCTAACCCATGTCAAACATTGTCAACATCTCAAGTCCTAATCATTAGTTATGTGTTGTTTGAAATTCAGACAATAATTACAAATATTTCAAAATAAATGTTTTGCTAATAATTGAAACGAATTTATTCAAAACTAGACTTTGTATTAAATATCAAATTAAATGACAAACAATAGAAGTCTTTATAAAGCAATACATTATTTTTATACCAAATTATAACCAGTTTTTTATAAGATATAAAATTATGTAAATATTTTTCATTCATTTGTTTCATTTATCTATAATTTTATATCAAAACTGTGTTTAAAAATATGTTTTGCAATCAGATATTAATCATAAAAATATCGAAAATCTATGAATAACTTTATCTGAAAATAATTGAATAAAATATATTTAACTGAAATTATTTTCTCAGTTATAATGAAATTCTGAAAAATAATTCATTTAAGATTTTATACTTCATATACAGTATATATAATATTGCGATTTTAGGCACCCATTCCTCTACATTCAGTTCTCCATTCTTTTGATATTAATATATTAAATGAAATCAATTAAATGAATGAATAAATCGAATAAAGATTTTATATAAATATTAATAAACAAAATAATTATATCTCTCAATGAATTGAATTTTAATCAAGTTTTTACAGATAATAAAATTGAACCAAAAATCAAATCATTGATTATTATAGTCTTGATATGTATTCAGTATTAACACCAAAACTATGTATTAAACCAAAAGTCAACCTATTTTTGATTTAAGAAAACAATTTTCAAATATTTTTTAAGACAAGTATTAAATAAAATCCAAAAGATTTTCTTTTAGTTTTTGAACTGAAATTTTCATTTGAAATAACTATTGTTTGTTTGGTTTTCTTCAGCTTTCAATGGTTTGTCTGAAAGGTTATGAACGCGAAAATCATTTGAAGGTTACGTTTAGCCATAAATACCATTATTAGACAAAACTGAATTTCTTGAACACTTCAAAAAAAAAAAATGTTTTCACTTTAAAACATTGTTTGCAGAACTAATACAACACTTATTTGCAAAATTTGATTGTTATTAGCATTCAATCAATTTATGAATGAATACATTTTTGGAGAATGTCTTCAAAATTACAATATATTCACTATTCGTTCGACTCTTTAATGTAATCATATTTTTCAAATTAATTAATAATATATTGTTTTCAATCCATTTAAAGCAAACTCACAAAACATGAAATATTTACAGAGTTATAGAATTTTTTTGGTCTAAAATAGTTTGTGAATGTTTTGACTGTCAGGAAGTTATTTAAATTATAGTTTGACTGAGTTTTAGTGTATGAAATGTATTGCTTTTGTGCTTCACTTTTCGTGTTTTCAAAAATTGTATTGAATTTTGTGAGCAATAATAAAAAGACAGGAATTCATAGCATTGGATACATTGCATTCATAGCAATTAAATGCAAAGAAGACTAAATGTGAGACAGAATATGTATTGATATAGTAATGGTTTGGCCAAAAGCAATACAGAACACCTGAATCGTTTAAAATGCTTTGAAAGTAATTTTAGTCAACATTTCTTTTAAGGGAAAATTTCACCAATAATTTCACCAATAATTTCATAGAAAGGAACAAATCGTTGAATGTTTGCATAAAATTATGAATTATTTTTATGTTTTATATAAATTATTTGTTTATAAATCACTACATCAATGGACAGGTATGTGATTCGATTGCTTAATTGAAATAGTAATAAAATATTTTATTAATCGCATTACAAAAGAATACAAAAAATGTTTATGAATTAATTGTTATAAAATTGTTTTAATTCAATGAACTTTTGGGACATTAGTAACAAAACATCATTTTTTGTGTCTTTTATTTAAGTTTAGATCAAATGGGAATTATTCTCAAAAATATCAACTTTTGTTTGAAAAGTAAATGAAAACTTTAATCATTAACATCCCTAATAGTAATATATTCTCTGGTAATAGATCTGAACATTGTATACATTCATAGAGAATGTGATTTACATTCGGTTTGCGATTTGTTTCATATAAATAGCAAACATTTTGAACGCAAAGCCAAACATAATAACAGTGTTTTGTTTTGAATCATTTTTGATAAATTGCTTCAAATGGCAAATAGATTCACATCATTGAACCCTTGAGGGGGTCTTCAATATAATTGACCCAAACTCATACCAATTCGGTCTTTCTCTGCCTTTTTGGTGGTTTGCCTTGGATTAGACGTTCTCGTCGACAATCATATAGTTTGCATACATGTGCGGTCAACCACCACATCATCCATACCATACAACAACTACTCATCTTTTTTTAATTGTTTTCAGTTTTCAAATATCTTTTGAAATGAAAATTATTTTTTTTATTGCAAACAAAATGAAAACTAAACCCAATATTATATACTCTATGAAAACATAACTTATTCTTCAAATTAATTGAAAATTATGTTTATTGTTGTCACGAATTTCTGATATTGATTTAAATTTATAATTTTTTGATAACATACCTGTCCTTTGATAACAGGCTGTCCTTTGTTTGTTTTCATGTAATTTTATGTAAAAACATTGTAATATAAAATCCAAATCTAATGTCTGTTTCATAAGATTTTACTTTTTATACATAAATATTAGAAGTCAACTGGTTTTCAAAGTCTCATACTTTCTATTGAAAACTATTCTAACATTTAATATAATATTGCAATTATTGAACGCCTAATCCCAGAGCCATTGACATCAACTCCTGTTTTAATATTTTGCATAAAATTATATATTTTTATTGATCTACACTTATATGAAGTGAACGTAAGAACCCATCAATGAATTATTGCAATCAAAACATGTTTTCAAACTTTCATTACAGATATTCTCAAATAAATTGTTTTACTTTTTAAAAATGTTTTACAATTATTAAATGGTTTTAATATAAGTTTGAAAATTATATACTCTTTTAGTTTTTCCAAATGAATATATCGACTCTTATTCGCATTTCTGTTAATAGTATTCAATACTAAACTATAAATAAATATTTTTTTATTTAATGAGTACTTAATATAGAATATATTTCACTCAAAGTTTTCATTCATTGAATAATTTGTTGCAAAACTGCATACGAAATGTGAATGATTTCAACAAAACTAAGAACTGGAGTGAGATTTAATTATATGGTCTTCTCTGCCATTGATAAAGACATATAAAAATAGGTCTTCAGTCAAAGAAATATTATTTTTGGAAGAATTTCATTCAGTTTAAGGTTTTGATTGAATTCATATACAGTTATAAACACAATATGTTTAATATGAATGATTTTATTGTTGTTCGGATGAGGTATTCCTTTGAAACCTGACCCAAAGTGAATGATCCCATCGATTGAATGCAATCATTTATGTGAAAATTGAATGAATTGATTAAATCATATTATTATAAATATTGTGATATTAATACCATTTATACGAATAGATCTATTGAGACATTCATTGAATTTTTGTTCATTTCGTTTCAATCTTTAAACTAATGTCTATTTTATTGACAAAACTTAATATTTATATATTTTTCACATAATAAAAAAGTTTTGAAAATTCATTTTTTAATGATTTTGTTTTGACTTAAATAACAAACAAAATGCTATTCAACAAAAGAAAGGAAAAGGAGTTGTAATATAGATATATATTTCGTAAATAACATAAACAGTTTTGAGCTTTCAATCGATAATAGGATTTGAATGAAATTTGTTTTTAAGTTGTTCTGTGAACTGTGTCATCACAGGTATAGCGGTTCCCAACCCTTGGACGAGCGTTCATGTCTTACCCAATGCAGACACAACTGTAACGTAACGACCATTTCGACCCACTTCTCACTCCGGGTCCTTCAAATTTAGGCTTTTTTATTGTAATCATGAGTGACCCAACTCTTATACCCCTCTCTTAAACCCAACTCTTATTCCACAATATTTTCAATTATTTAACTTTTTTTAGTGTAAAAAAAAGACTGAATTTCTATTCATTGGCCGTTCTATATATGAATGGGAGACAACCCTCACATCCAAGAGTTAAAAAACATTCACACATTTGTTGTTTATGATTACATTTGACTGAATTGTTGAAAAATGTTATTTTTTCGATATTTCAAACACCGATTCATTGAATTGTAGGTTAAAAATGACTTAATTTTAAGTGCATTTTATATAACAAAACTTTTTTGAAAGTTTTTATTTAATAAACTTTATTATGATTTATAGTTTATAATCGGTTTGACATTCATATAAATGATGTCTTCAATAGTGTTTAAGTCCTTTTGAATGTTATAATATTTGATACATTTATATAACTGTTAAATGTCTGCTATTTATGCCGATTCCCGGCGCGAGAACTACTGTTTGAATCACAAGAGTATACAAAACAAATGGTTTTCATAACTCTATTGAATGATAAAACATATAATGATATAAAATCACAAAGCATTTTTTGGATCATCTAGATCTGTTATGTCCAAGGCGCAAGTAGGGGGTCAAAGATAGAGACTTTATTTATGATATACCCCTTTCTCAGGTTATTGTTTGTCAACAAAAATCATTACTTTTTTGTGCCCCTTTTCAGTATTTATATATGTTTGTTGAATTACTCCCTATATTAATATATGTTACGTTTGTTGTGAATATTTTTAAGAGTTACTAAAAAGTTTAAAAATGATTATAAATGAAGTCACTTCGTTTGCGCCCAAACTTGCGCCTTGGACATAACAGATCTAGATCACCATTATAATTGATCTAGATGATCCAAATAAATACTTTTTAATGAAACAAATATTTGATAAAACATATGAATATATGAATGTATTTTGTTTTACACAACAAATAATACTAAAATTTATTCAATATTTCAATAAGTGATTCAAACATAGAATTTGTGAAAAATATAATATATTATTCAAACAAAAAACACTCAAAAACAACAATAAAGGTATTATAAAAATAACAATTTCTTGAATGAAATGACATTAATACAAATGTATTTATAATTTGTTTTTTATTAAAAAAATTCAATTTTCAAACAATTTTTTGTA
The DNA here is from genome assembly GCA_034700825.1 of Quadroppia sp. Gr-Ori-00064. NCBI lineage: Eukaryota > Metazoa > Arthropoda > Arachnida > Sarcoptiformes > Quadroppiidae > Quadroppia > Quadroppia sp. Gr-Ori-00064. The sequence continues at coordinate 6,718 of JAQIXR010000337.1, read as the reverse complement.
TTTTAAAATTTTATTTTCATTTCAAAAAATAATTGAAAAAAAAATTTTCTTATAATAATTTTAACAGATTTGTTAACAAAATATTATTTGTCGCACAAAATGATATGAAAATAATTTTTTTGGCAGAGATTGTAATTATTTTCATAAAAAGCATTCAAAAAAGAATATAAATATTTATAACGTTATACGAAAAGCTAATTCATATCAAATGCGATACAATATATGTTTTGCATTCAATTCATTATCGCATAACTTATAACTTATTTTTATTCTTTTGGCGTCTCTTTTCATTCAATACATTATTCGTATAAAAAGTATTTCGCGTTTTTTTCGATAAAATAACTAAATAACTAAATTGGATGCAAAACAAGTGTGTAGTTATGCTATCAAACCATCAGAGACTATAATATGGTGAGTGCGCCAGAGGGTCATCATTACGATGGATAGTCTTCATCAGTAGTGCTTATGTATTGAGTCTCAGTTTGACCTTTGCATTGAATTTTATTATATAAGAAAAATTATTATAAATTTTGTGATAATAGTCTTCAGGGCATAGAAAATAGTGTCTGAAAAGTATGTAATGTCTTCTCAATAGTGGTTCATATCGTGCCTGTGCTCTGGACTCGAGAGTCTATACATATCTAATGATAGGTTTGTAGCTATTGTGCAGATTTTCGATTCGCTTTACGATCGAAACAACAGTAAAACAACTGTATTATTATTAAACATTTGGTCCAATCAGACATCACTCGATCCTAACATTTGTAGCAATATATTCAAGGAATGGGTTTTCAAGAAAATATTTTTTGCCTCCAATTGTGGTTTAATATTATATTTACTGATTATGGCGTGTATTATAGACTACGATATCATTGCATAACATAAGGTTCGGGATGTCATTAATAGTATTAAATTCAGATATTGCCGATGCCGTAGAGGCGGTGCCCAATTGGGTGCAGCACAGCCTAACATAACATTTGAAACATTCTGCAGAACTAACTTTATTAATGGACACGTGTCTCACGTTAGGCACAAATGAAAGTCTCTCCTAATTATCAATACATATCAAGTCTTCAAAATTTCATTCATTAATTTCATGTCTTTTCGCACAAAACATAATATAAAGAGAAATAAAAAGTTAAAAATAAGTTGAAAAGATGTCCTGTTTTTCTTGTACTACATTATAAGTCTATGAGTGACAGGCGTTGATAACAGTGTCGGATCAAATAGACACAGCACTGGGAGGGTGGCCGGGGATATGACTGCACCAAACGCTTTAGCAAAAAATATACGAATCAATGAATAATTGTATGAAAGGGTCAGAACTTAAGCCATTCTAACGGCTATTTTGCAAAAAATGTGCTTTTATTTAACAATTGGTTCCAAAGCCTCATTGAAAGGACTAATCGTTAATACCGTTTCAAATCCCGTTCACAAATTTAGATCAAAGCCATTGACTGGAGATGTTTTCGTCCTTTTCTTCACCAATAAGTCTAATAGATTTCGACGTTTTGTCCAAATATTCATATTATATACAAAAAAAAAATTTCATTTAATTCTTTGATTAATGGACCGAAAAATCCGATTTTAAACTTTATTTTTGATAATTTGTACTAAAAGTTGTATTAAAAACCTTATCGTTTTTAATGAATGTGCAGTCAAATCAATATGTGTATCGAAAATGAATTTATTTTAAGTAAAATTTATTTTTCTTATATATTATATGAATTTTAATATTAATATCAATTTATCAGAAAAACAATCAAATTATTGGACAGTTATGTCGTTCACAAAATTAATTTTACACAAATAATAAAGTTTTTTTTGAATGAAATTATTGTAAAATAATTCGATTCAAACAATATTTTTGACAGATTTGTCGTATCCCTAACTTTGTTTGACTCGGATTATAAATGAAAAAATGTTTTTCCAAATAAATCCATAAAATAGAAAATTATGGAAAAAATATTCTCAGAGTTAGAGAGCATTTATAGCAACAAAACCACAGAAAAAATATCTCAACAATAGTTATAAACCAGAAATTCATTTCCTTTTAATAGAAAAGTATTGTATTTCAACATATCTTTCAATCCGTTTTCACTTCATTTCAAACTTTTTTATTCTTATTATTGATTTCATTGAAAGGCAGATATGGTTACAATCCATGTGCAGGAATGGGTTGAAGTGTAGGTGGTTTTGTCACTTCTCGCCAACAAAACCACTTTTCAATCAAATTTAAACAGTTATTCGACGACTGGTTGAAGGGTTAGCGTATTATTTGAGTATAGATCTGGTGTTTGTGAGACAGCGATGCCTTTATGTACTTTGAAGACCACAATAACATATGTCAAGTCTATGACAATTTCGGTTATGTTTTCATATCTGACCCAAATATGTTATTTTTTGTGGTTTTTCGTTGACCGATAACTGTCCAAATTGGCCATATGGTTGTACGCTTGTATGGACAGGGGCTCACCCATAGTGTCTTCAATGCACTACCTGTGCTGAGGTCTGTATGAACCTAAACAATACCGTAAACCACGAGCCCTTCCAAACCTATAGAAAGGCTGAATTATCACAAAAAACTCGTTGAATGGTTTCATACAATTGAATGAATGGCAACATATTTGACGAACAGTTACTTTAAATTCAAAACAATTTTCATAAACAATCTCTTCTGCAATGATATGTCATTTTCACTATAATAACATTTATGTGAACTTTTAATTCGAAATATTTCTAATCATTAAATATTTTTTGTTTATTTTTTATGATAATGTGATTTAATGGCAAACATTTAATGCATTCAATTCTAATAATTTTCATTTAATTCAAAAATTGTTCAATAAATCAATTGTTGAAAGAAATTATTATTTTGAAAATATAATTATAATTCAAAACCTTTGAATTTCAATACCTAAGTCTATGGCATACAAATTGTGAACATAACAAATACCCTGTTATTAGTCGTTTCCTAATACGGATCCGTGTTTTTCACTCTCTATTCTCTGTGTAAAACTTAAGTTATGTTCACATCAATTGTAAACTCATTGAAACATTCTGTGAAACAAATGCTAAATGTTTAATGACTTTCAATAGACTTCTTTTAATTTCATTCAATACCCGTATATTCAATGCAATCATTAGTTTCGGAAACTATTGTCAATGAATAGACTTATCGTTGATTTAAACTATTTTTTGCTAACAATTTTTTCTACTTTTCTCTATAGAAGAGCCGTTGAGTCTTAACTGTATTGTTAGCCAATAGAGCGATAGTGCAACAGTTGGGCTCTCAGACGAGCACAGGGAGAAAGCATTAGGTCTTTTAAAAAAGTTTACCGCTATATCTAAACCATTATTCCGTTTCCCGTGAGTTAGAGTAGAGTCAGGCGTTTTTGCATAACGGCATCGACAGTACAGTAAAGTATCCATCCTTTAGAGCACAAACATTGTTGTCTATCAGTTTTCCTGTCTATCACATTGAATGCCTTTCCCCGTCCCTGACCCGAACCGAACCATTTGCTAAATTTTGGTCAATTCTTATTGAAAGTGAAAGTAAGTCTAGGGGCTATTAGGGCATCCCTTATCAAATGAAAGACGTGACTCAAAACACGTGCAGACCCTCTAATGCCTACACTTTTGACCGAATCACACATTTCTTATTCATTCATATTTTATACATTGATTTGTGTCGACGTCTGACATATCCGTTAGTTTAATGCCATATCTGTTGTACGTCTGAGACGACAATAAGACAATAGCCAACACTCTCACCCAGACTGGCCTCACTCTACCCGGTTATGCAAAAGTTTCAGTTAATACCTAAAGTCAAACTCTCAACAACTCTTATGTCTAGCACAGGGATGGGATGTCTGTGAATTTGAATTAGTTATTCGTATAATAAGTTTCAATAGAGTGCTATTCATTAGAAAGTATTTCTTTAAATTAATTTTAAATTATTTGTATTTTTTGCATTTGTTGCAAAATTTTAAAATTCTTGACATTAATATTAACACAGAATATATTTGTCTTAAAACGAGAATTTATTTCAATTTTTTGTTTATAAATATTAATTGAAAATTAATGAAAAGTTCATTAAATATATTTTATGATAATCTCAAAAATACAGAAACAAAAATATTATTAATTTATTGATAATTAAAAGTTGAATTCTTTTCTATTCGGTCCCATATAGAGCACAGGTATGAAAGATTCAATAGTTTTTGGAGTGTTTTGAAGCAATGTTAAACGAAAGTGAAATCACTTTTAATGTAATTAATATTAAGAAAGAGATAGTGATTGAAAATATTGGCAAAATATGAAAATGTGTTCATTTTGTTGATATACCGGTTTTGGAGCACAAAAAATGGACATCCGGTACATATATGTGCTCGGAATTAATGATAGCTAACCATCAGAACAGGTATTTCATAGATGTATTGCTCCTATAACTCCCTACGGCTTATAGATATGTGTAATAACTTATAACATGAAATATCGTGAATTGAGAACATTATAACATCTGAAACATTTTCATAGTTTGCTTAACACAAGAAAAGGTTATTAAACATTAAATTCATTAAATAAAAAGAATATAAAGAATAAAATCTATGAAAATAATAAACATTTATATGATATTATGCTATCATTATTGAGATTTACGGCCACTAAAGAACATAATGTAATGATTACTAATTTTGGTTCAAGTGTTCATCAAAATCAAAGTCATTTTGTTTCATATATTCATTGAGATTCCTATTGAAAATGTTGGCTAAAAATAGATAATTCTTTAGTGAATATATTTTTGAGAAAATTGTAAATAAAGTAAAATATTATGAGAACGTGAGGTGAGAGAGAAGTATGAATTCATTGTAAGATTGCATGAGTTTCTCTAAATTGATTCAAACAACAAAAAATTGCTATTAATTGCCATTATGTTGCCTCCAATAGTGGCCAGTGCGGGGGAGGACCCAATTCGTGACCATTGAATTGCTTTTGATTTAGACCACAGACCACTTCCGCTCAAATTTACGCATTTCGTGACAAACATTAACGCGTTTTTAAAAATTTTTTCATTTATTCATTCATTGAGAAAATTTTTTTACGCTAAAAGCTTTCAAAACTTTGGATTGAATTTTCATTCCACAATAAGGGGTATTTCAACTTTAATAGCTCGGAGACAATAAATTGCACGAAAAGAAAAACATTTTCGGTATAATTTTGATATAGAAATTAGTTTTACTTTCAAAACAAGTAATTATTAATAATTAAAAACCAAAAGTTATTGTAAGAAATATATGAATCAAAACTTGAATGAAAAGCAAATTAAGAATTCACTATCGATTTAATATAAAGACAAACTGAAGTCAATGTTTTGAAGCGATTGCAGAGAAACACCAAAAGTATATATCATATACTGTTCTGTGTATTCTATATGAGACGGGACAGGCATTTACTCAGAATCCCTTTGGGCTACAAAAGTGAGACAAAATTGTTGGTAAGGTATGCGCGTGCAGTATAAGCACAGGTGAGATGCTTCAGGTGGTGTGGATGCACACAAATGAGCACTTGTATGATATATACCTCTACTACAGCCACATATTTTACTACAGAGTCTGTCGTTTATTAACTTTTAAATGCATTTCATTTCACCCGCCATTCACTCGATTAATGTTATGCCACTTTTGGAGTAGACTTTCCAAGAGTTAGAGAGAGGGAGAGTTAGTGCGAGAGAGAGAGAGAGAGAGCAAATTAGATGTGAGTAGTAATTAACACAACCTGAAGTGCATTCAAACCTACTTTTTTATTAAACAAAAAAATGTTTGAAAAACTATTTTCTCTTCTTTTGAATTTTTCTTTGCTTTCCCGCCCATAATGTGCCCGGAGTTGTGAGTTGTAAATAAAATAGAGTCTAATGATTACATTCTTGTGATATTAACTTTGAATTTCTATAATAACTTTTTCTATACATCTATTATAATATGCATATATTGTAACAAAAATAACAATCGAGTAATCAATACATTAATCTTTACTTTAAAAGAGGGACGGAATTGAGAAAAAAAGTTTAATCTTAACTAAAAAACTAATTTGAAAGCGAATACGACTGTTCCTAAGGCACAGGTAATCAATCGGTCTGTGCGATCGGACGGTGCCAATGGTGCCAATGGTCAACCACAATAAATTGAACAAAACTGGCGTCTCTTATATGGAGTCCAACTGTAAAGCACTGATTATAAGCAATTATAATAAGCGTTACTTTCGGTCGTTTATCATCTCTTCACAAAAAACTATATTATTATCGAAAATAAAAATATTTATAGAATATAAACGTTAAACAAAAACATTGGGTTTTGTATGGATTGATAGCCAATACTAAATATTTTTTTGTATTTAAACTTTACATACGTTTTGATTTCAGTGCAAAACAGGTGTGGATTTGAAGATCATTTACTCATTTATTTTTTGAAAACATTTTCGGTAAGAAATTTCAAAATATTTATTCAAATAATTACAGAAAAGTCTTTTATAGCTTATATTCAAAAATTTTAATGATTTAAAAAGTTTTATCAATTATAGGAAATATATTTGTAAACAAAATCTAATAAAAACCAAAAATCTAATCAAATGTTTTATTATTTTGTTATGAGTGAAGAATTCATAACTAATTCTGTTCTATATATATAACTAATTCTGTTCTATATATTCCTTAATATTC
>JAQIXR010000336.1:0-32387 GCA_034700825.1 Quadroppia sp. Gr-Ori-00064 | reverse complement strand
TACATCGAATTAGTGGTGCTTTCAAACCACGGACACAACCAATACACCTGTCTTTACCGGTTCAGAGTTCATGGAAAGCCTGTTCTCAAGTGATATGAATCGGAAATAAAAACTTATTTTTTATATAATTAATGAAAACTTTTATAAACTTTTAGTGAATATAAATATTTAGTAATAATTAAATGATTTTAAATATATTATTAAAACTTATTTACATTTTATTAAATCTAAACAAAAATATCATTTAATTTAAAACTTTTGTTAATTTTTAATAAACTTTTAATTCATTCATAAATAACGACAAAAAATAATATTTTTATTACGTTTTTGTATAAAAACGTGTTTTTTATCATTAAATTGGTTTTGAAATATCTTTTGTTTAACCACAAAAATGACCTCAAATTTTGTCGAAGAATTACTTCAAAAGGTCTCCGAAAACGAAGAGAAGTCAAATCAGAGCATAAGAGTTGAAAAACAAATTGATTTGACCTTTGATTTGAGACATCTTTTGGCCATCGATTGCAATCCAATTGATGGCAAACGATTGGGATCTAATAAAGAGTCATATCTTCGGGACTTAACCCGAGATAACACTCAACTAATTATCAATAAGTTGTGGCAATTGGAGACCAAACGGATTGAGGACACAGTTGTGGCACAATTACCCCCAAACCACTATCTGTTGCCCCGAAGCAGACCTGTGCCCAAACCCCGGGCGCCCACAAAATGGGAAACTTATGCCAAAGAAAAGGGTATTAAACGAAAAAATCGTGAAAAACTCGTTTGGGATAATGTGGACAATGACTGGAAGCCGAGGTTTGGCTTCAGAGGAATCAATCAAAACAACGATTGGATGATAGAAGTGCCCAACGATTCCGGTTTGACATTCAATTGTTTCCTATATAGACATGACTTCCACTTCCGTTATCTCTTTGACTCAATCAATAGATCCAAACATTAATTACTTCGAGAAACGAAATGAAGAGAAGAGGGAAAGAGTGGCTAAAAATGAATTACAAAGACTTCGAAACATCGCTCGAACGCAAAGAGTGAAAGTTGTGTCCAATTCTGGTGTCATTCCTCACATGAATCAGTCCAGAGAACAGCTTAAGAAGGCGTCAATTTTGGCCAAACAGTCGACCGCTTCTGTCGGAAGGTTTACCGAATCGGTTGCCGAAGAGAAGGCGCCCAAAAATAGTGGCAAAAAAAGACAATTTTTGCCAAATTTCGGAGATTTTAATAAAGAGAAGAAAAAGAGTTTAGAAATCATTGAACAGATTATGAATAAAAGACCAAAAATTGACATCAATAAAGCTGTCGACCCTTTGGTCAAAACCAATGTCAAAAAGTAAGTCATTTTTGACATACATTTAAAAGTTTACTAAAAATTGATTTTATTTAGAAGTTTCAAAAAATCAAAACCAGATTTTAAACGAAAAAGTGGACAAAAATTTGATAAAAAGAAAGGAAATAATGAAAGAAATGAAAAAAGTAATCAAAAATCAAATGTTAAGCAAAACTTAAAACCTAAGAAAACGTCGAATAAATTCGGTATTAATGGAAAGAAACGAAAAAAATAGTTTAAAATGTACTTTAAATCTCAATAATTAACAAAATTTTTGTTTTTTTTTATTTTGAAATCAATTTTCATTACAAGAAAAGAAATATTTTTTTTCGACTTTAATGACTATAAAATATAATCGAAAAATATTTGTAATTATTTTTACTCTTTTTGATTAACAAATTATTAACTTTTGTTTGAATTATAAGTATTAATAAAATATAAATAATTTTTTCGATTTAAACAATTAATTATAAATCTAATGAATCAATAAATTAGTGACACTTTTGTTATATAAGTGTCACTAAAGGAAAGATATATTACAGACAAAGAGGACTAGAATTGCATATAAGTTGCAAATATTTGTTTAACTTATCATTAATTCAATAAAAGGCACGAAAAGACAATTCAACCAAAAATTGGTCCAACTTTTGATTGATTAAAGCCTTTACATTCGTTTGCATTAAATTTCAGCTTTGATTACAATTGAGTAAACTTTGAAATTGTGGTGAATTTTAATCCATGATTAGATCAACACTCAATTGGAAGTGAATATAATTTGAATTAAAGCCGAAACAAATGAATGTAATTATAAGACAATCATTGGTTTGATTTCATATAAAAAACTTTGAATTTCAATGAATTTTAACTAATGTTTTGTAAGACTTCTTCAGATTGAATAACGATTCAAATTAGAGATGAGTGTCTTCTGAGGAGTTGGCGATCTTAGGCTTATTCGGCGGCAATGGACGCGATGCCCTGGGTTGGGCAACAACAGGAATGGCAGAAACAGTGGATTGAATGAACTCACTATTAATTACTCGTGAGTTAGGAATTGGTTTGAAATCATTTTGAAGGCTATTATCACTACTCGACTGAAATTCTGCATCTTTTTTCTCAATCGAAATACCAGGAGATTGAGCTCTGGGAGGTTTAGCAGGCGCTGAGTTTGCGACAACTTTGACTTTTTGTAAGTGATTTGAATCTGTTTTGTACTCAATATTAGAGACAATGTTATTGTCCTCAGAGTCTGAATCGTCAGCAAAAGACATGCAATCGTTTTCAATGGAATCTTTATTCTTGAGGGAATCGATGGATGAGTTGTCAGTTGATTCGCAATCATTGAAAGACTTGACACAAACATCGGAGTCAATCAAATCATTTAATATCGGATATAAAGAAGACTCAGAAATAGACTCATTTTCGCCACTTTTCACTTCTTCGACACAATTGCAGTCATTCAACAAATCATTGGATCGTTGTTTCACTTTAGTATCACATGATCTCTGAGGACGTTCTGGTGGAGGAACTGATGGTCTTTCGTGAACTGAATGCGGTCTTTCAGTTGAGTTCCGAATAGGGACAGAAGGCGGCGGAACGTTAGGCTTTTCTATCACTTTGTTTCGCAACGGAATATTTGCCGAAACTTTTTTATCACTAATGATCTGACGGTCGGATGACTTGTCTATCACTTTCTTCGCCGGTCTGTCCAAAGATGCCGTCGAGTAAATCACAGACGAATTGATTGATTCATTCATTTCTCCAAAACTGTCGCAATTGGACTCAAGACTAGTTGTAGTCGAAGTCAATTCTTTATTAACTGAACTCTTGTTTTCCAACGACTCGTTACTGTTCTTTGAATCTGAAGATTTCATTTCTTTCAAAGAACCCTTTCTTTCCAATGGTCTCACACTTGGAGGAACGGGAGGCGCCGGAGCCTGTTTTTTACCAGACCTATGAATTTGGTGACTTTTATGACAATTATCTCCGATATAAGCATTTTCTCCGTTTGAAAGCCTTTCGCCATTCAAAGGAAAGGTAACGAAATCTATGTCTAATTGCAATAAAAAATAATTACAGAACACATCATAAATGGACAGTTGTTTACCTCCGGGGAAAAAATATTCGGAATAGTTGATGAGAGCATCCAAAATGAGACTGTGCTGATTGGCGGCAGTCATGTTTAGACTGAATTCAAATCAGATTTTTTGTGATTAATATAAGTTTGTAAACCATTTGACACTCACTCAAAGGGTTGGCTTTCCTGTTGAGACCATATAAGGCTCGGGGAGATAGCGATGGCCAGGTTTTGAGAGGACATCTTATTTGAATCACAATTATTGGAAAGTTTTGCCAAAAATTTCACTAAATATCGCAAATTATCGTAATTTGGTTTCGGAAGTCTACTCAACACCTTCCACATAGCCTGGAGTCGAGCCTCGGAATCATTGACTCTATTCGATAGCAATTAATTCAGAATAAATAAAATCTAAGAAACAGTAAAATGTTTTGAGTCATACTTCGCAGCGTTAATCCACTCTTGATAAAAATCATGCGTTAAAAGTGGTTCCGGAAGTTCTCTGAGATATGACTTGAGAACACCGGCCACTGTATGGGTGTCTCGAATGTATTCTTCGGAGTCAACGATTCCCGCATCGAAAGCACTCTTCAATTTTTTGACTTTAGAAGCGCCGCCCGGAATGCGAAACAACCCCTCTTCGGACAGGTTGTGCAATAGCCATCCGACACAGAATTCAATAACTAAAGATATTTCACGTTTAGTTACCCTCAGGTGCTCTTCAAGTGCTGTTCCAAATAAAGGCTTTTGTGAATTGTCTTCTATTGAATGAATAGAATATTTGATTAAATTTAATTGAATTGAATCGAGAGATGACTTACCGATGACTTTCTCGATGTGAGGAACATATATTTGCATCAATTCCTGCATTTTTTTGTGATAATTGGATTGAATTCGCAAATAATTCAGAAAAATGTGTGAATATTCGGTTTCATTGCTCAAAAGGGAAAACATTTCGGCGGCGAAGACGTCCTAAAATTAATACAAATAAGATATAACTCAAAGCTATTGATAACTAAAATAATAATTCAAACCCTCAACTGATCCACTTTAACGCCCGTGTCTTCGAGTTCTTTCCGAAGTGTTTCAACTTTTTGTGTGGAAGTGATACCCGAACCGTCTTTTTGTTGGGACTGTTTGTGAGCCGTTTGGTATTTGACACGAAAGTTGTCCATATCTGTAGTCGCTTTTGTCAACTGTTTTCTGGCTTTACTCACGACTGGAATCTCCACTTCCGTTGCTTTGGTTAAGGCGTTCAGACATTGCTTTTCGATCTCTATTTCACAGTTCATCAACTCTTTTGCCGATAAGATCTGCAGTTTTGAGCACTCGCTTAGAGTTAGTCTAAATAAAAGTATTATTAAATATTTTGTTCAGATTTTGCTTTTTCTTCAAATCGTATTCAATATAATATAAAATCATTTCAAATATAGTTTTAATGAAAACATCGATGAAATGCATTGAAAACAATTGTCATTAATTTGATTCAATGCCATATTATCTCAATATAAACATAATTCAAATATTGTTTTTAATGACTGTTTGAAAGCATATTATTTTGAAGAATATTCTAAAACATAATAAACTTCTTTGAAATCAATTACAATGAATGCAAAACACATTCAAGCCTTAAGTGAAGCCAACTCACCCGAGGACAGAGTCAGTGCCCAACTGTTCGGCCAATTCAGTTAAGCTCAGATAGAGTTGCATTTGTGGCATCTTTTTAAGGCGTTTCTCAGCAGACAATGAGTCGACACCACTTCCAGTCGTCTGAAGACATGACGTGATCTTCTTTTCAGTGTTAACACAGGTCTGTTTGATTAGTTCTACCCTTTTCTCAGCATTGATCAGGTCTTCAGTCAATACTTCACTTTTGTCTCCTCTATAATAGATATATAATTGTGGGTAAAGTTTAGGGCAAAGAGTTTTAGGTATAAATTGGTTAACAAAAGAAAGGAAACGGAAATCATATTAAATGAGTTGAAAGTTTGCAATCAATTGTTGGCAAAAAGACCGACAAAATCATTAAAATGTATTCCTATGAAGATTTCAATCAATGACTCTTTATATCAAAATATTATTATTTAATCTTTGAGTTAAATCTCATCAAAAGTGTTGTAAAAACACTTTTTTATAATCCTATCAAAAGTAACATAAAATGTTTGTTTGCTTTGATTTGATGTCAACTATAAGTGATTTTAACGACATTTATATATATTTGTAAACACTTTGCTATTAATCGATCGCATCATTAGTGGTGCGAATCATAGACCAAGAGAACAGCTCTTCAGAACAATCACTGGATGTGAACCACATTCAGACCAGTCGTTGACAATTAAGAGCAAAACAATTGGTTTAAATGGATTTCATTTGGGAATAATCGATGAAAATATCATTTAAAATAATGTTTGAAAAAATGTTTGTAAAATCAATGATCGATTGAATCAAAACTTTTATCAAATAATATTATATTTCATTTGTTTTGCAAATATTTTCACTAAAATCAGTTTTTTTTTGGATCAAATGTATTGAAAACAAATAAAATTAGCGATAAATTAGTGACAGATATGTAATAAAAATAAAGGTTTCAATCATTTGAAAATTAATGCAAATATTAATATAAAATAAATGTCTTTTAAATCTAAAAAACATTTTCAAAATACAATTATAACTAAATTTGTAAAACATTTCAAACAATGCCTTTAATTTAAAAAATAAAACAAAATAACCCTTAAATAAATTGATTTTTAAATGAAGAAAAACTTTAATCAATTAAAAGTTTTTAATGTTTTTTTGATTTAATAATAAATTGTATTTAAAAATGAAAGCAAACAATGAATACCTGAGAGAGAGGTTTGTGTGAACGAAGTCTTTGATGTTTAGGAACTGTTTCTTCATTTTGTGTCAAAATTTATTCACTTTTATAAACAAAATAAACATAAAAATCAATGAAAACACAAATCACTGGCCATTAGGTCTCGAAGAGAGTCATTGAAATCACATGAAATCACATCAAATACACCACTCGATTGTCAGACATATTGTCAAACAAAGTATTGCACCCATCGATAGGGTCTGGTCTATAGGCATGACGTAACCAACAGTCATCACTGCCCCTATAGGCACACTCATTAGCCAATACCATAGCACAGGTATGTCTCGGTCTCTTCACTCTCAAAGTTCATTCAATTTCATTCACTTTTTCTTAATTCAAATTCATTTTAATATTTTAAATACGAATAAAATATTGAATTTTAAGCAAAAAATCGTTTCAAAAGTGATTGCAAAACACACTTCAACGCCAACCCCAACCCCTCTACCACTTGCAGACCCAAACCCCCAATGGATTGAACAATAATTGGCAAACAATTGAAAACTATTTTCAATGAAAGTAAAGACAAATTAATGAAAAACTTTTATTGGTTTTATTGTTGATTACTTTTGACATAAAATCAATATTAAAATCAAAAACAATTCAATCAATGCTTTGAAACACATATAAAAGTCAATTGAATTCAGATTTGTTTTTCCTACGAATTAATCAATAAAAACATTAGGCTTTGGCTTAACATTGCTTTTCATCACTTGATTTTGAAATACAATTAAAGACTTGAATAACAAAAATGAAATGAAGACAAAGATTAAAGAAATATAAAAATAAATTTGGAATCACTTAAAGAATGGTTTCGTTCAATAGTATTATATTAAAAGGAATTCATTTGAAAATAATTACAAAATGTTTGGAATTATAGAGAATTAAAGACAAATGATATGATTGGAGACAATTAGAAGCACTTCCGGTGGACAATAGATGGTCCGGATTCGTCGTATTCCTGCTTCGAGATCCACATCTGCTGGAAGGTGGACAGGGAGGCCAGGATTGAGCCACCGATCCAAACAGAGTACTTGCGTTCGGGCGGTGCGATGATCTTGATCTTCATAGTACTGGGCGCTAAGGCCGTGATCTCCTTCTGCATCCTGTCCGCAATACCAGGGTACATTGTGGTGCCGCCGGACAGTACGGTATTGGCGTACAAGTCCTTCCTTATGTCGACATCACATTTCATGATCGAGTTGTATGTCGTCTCATGAATACCACACGACTCCATACCCAGGAATGAGGGCTGGAATAGGGCTTCGGGGCATCGGAACCGTTCGTTACCAATAGTGATCACCTGTCCGTCTGGCAGTTCATACGACTTCTCCAGTGAGGAAGAGGAGGCGGCGGTCGCCATCTCCTGCTCGAAGTCAAGGGCGACGTAACACAACTTCTCCTTAATGTCTCTCACGATCTCTCGTTCGGCGGTAGTGGTGAACGAATACCCCCTTTCGGTGAGGATTTTCATCAGATAGTCAGTCAGATCACGACCGGCCAAATCCAGACGAAGGATGGCGTGCGGCAGAGCATAGCCCTCATAGATGGGCACTGTATGGGACACACCGTCTCCGCTGTCCAACACAATACCAGTGGTACGACCGGAGGCATAGAGTGAGAGCACGGCCTGAATGGCCACATACATGGCAGGGGTATTGAAGGTCTCGAACATTATCTGAATTATCAAACATTTTATTAGAATTTATGTCAAAAACAAATCGTTTGGACAGTCACTACTGCCAGTGCCTCATACCTGAGTCATTTTCTCTCGATTGGCTTTGGGATTGAGTGGCGCTTCGGTCAACAGCACCGGATGTTCTTCAGGAGCGACCCTGAGTTCGTTGTAGAAGGTGTGGTGCCATATCTTCTCCATGTCATCCCAATTGGTGACAATTCCGTGTTCTATCGGGTATTTAAGGGTCAAAATACCCCTTTTGGACTGGGCCTCATCGCCCACATACGAGTCCTTCTGACCCATCCCTACCATAACTCCCTATGAATGCAATGTTTGGTCAATAAAATGATAGACAAAAGAGTCAATCAATGATTACCTGATGTCGGGGTCGACCGACAATGGAGGGGAAGACAGCTCTGGGGGCGTCATCGCCAGCAAAGCCAGCCTTACACATACCGGAGCCGTTGTCTATGACCAGTGCCGCCACGTCGTCGTCACACATATTGGATCAATTGATTGGGCTTTTCTGAAAACAATCAAAACATTATTAATACAAATGTTTCATAAATTCAATTCAATTGCAATCCTATTGCAAACCCCGGTATAGGAAAGGAAGGAAAGGTAGAAAAGGGCGGTTCCCCTCAATCTATACTATATTTATATGAAATCAAAACCAAAATTAAATGCAATTAAATTTACGAATAAATACCCCTTAATATTAAGAAAGCAAAATCAATAACTTCTGACTAAATGACAAATCATTTAAATGTTTAATATTTTGCAAAAACTTTTGAAAATGACTTCAAATGTAAATCTAATTGCAATGGAAGGGAAGGGAAGACAAGACAAGACTTACCACAAAGAATGAGATGCTTTGAAACGAGTGTTGAGTTAACAACAGATATAATAAATATCAAATGAGTCAACGATTGAGCGATCAGTGAATGAATGACTTTTCAAACCGTTTTTTCGTTCATTAAATACAACAAAACCAAAGCTATTATTATTTGTCCATAAATTACGACATGAGTTGACGTTCAGCGAAGACAGGGTTAGGGTCTATAGGGAGTGAGTTGTGGCCACACATCAAGTGTTGTCTCTGAATGAGTGGTCGGCTCTGATTGGAGGAAATGCCGGTTCAGGGGATGAGTCATCGCATGACGTATGGAATGAAAACTTTTGCCCAAATATGGTATTCGAATAAAACTTCCTTTTTTTGCATTCAATCAGACATTCCTTTGCTTTGATAGCACTCAACGAAAGCCGACTCTAAAGGGGTATTGAAAGGCATTGAACATTGATTGCAGTTCTCTTTGGATGTGATTCTCATCGCAGACTTGAATCTCAAGTTGGAGTTTAGGCAACATTTGGGTTCAAAACACAATTTCAAACTCATTTATACGCCTTATAAGCATATATTGAGTCAATACAATTAGAGGTCATTTGTGTTTATATCTATATATGACTATATGTCTGGGCTTTCAATGCTTTCAATGCCTTCAAAGCTTTGCTAATTATGTCAATCGATTTGCGATCAAAACTTATATAAAACTTTTTGCACAAAAAATACCTAATGTTTGAAAAATGCATTTTGTATTATGTCTTCACATTGTCTTCACTTTGTCTTCACATATATCTTCAGTTCAATCAATTCTTACGTCCATACCATTGCACAAAGTGTTGCATTCAATGCATTCAATGACAATAAGACACAAATTATCTCATTATTAAAGCTTGTGATTATAGGAATAGACGTAAGAATTGATAAAACAATTAATACTTTAATCGTATAATGAATTCCAGAAATACCTAAACATAATATCAAATATTTTTTGCATTTTTTATTTAAAGTTGTTTTAAATGCAAAACAAAAATCTCTGAAATTATTATTGAAATGAGATTTAATTGATATATATTTGGGTCAAAAGACGGCCCGAAAAGAGTTAAATGAATGATATGTTAGTCTTAAACACAAACTAATCGTTACTATAATTAATATTTTTTGTGTTAAACCATTTCATGCATTTTATTGTATAATTGAGTTCTGATTTCAACCTTTGATTTGCATTTTGTTTCCATTAGTTTTGAAAAGTTTTGTTATATTTTATATTTTTTAAAAATGCCAAACATTTTCATTGCTCTCAATATTCATTTGCTATTAAAAGTCTGAAATAATTTATTTGAGAAACAAATGAACTTATTTTAAAAGTTTTTTTTCCCAAAAAAATTATATACAAATATTGACTTTAATTGTATTTGAATTTCTATTAAATTTTTTATTACACAATATATCGAAACCCCTTTCACTCGATGTCTTATGTTTTGCAATTCAAGACAATATAAATGATAACAAAGTTTAGATAAAATGTCAAAAATTTCTCAAATAATTGCTATTTATGTTTGAATAGCAATAAAAAAATTTCTTCGAAAAAATTATTACAGTATTAAAAGGAAATTATTTATACAAATAGCAAATAATCTTTGATTTCCTTCAAAAAAAATATTTTGTATTTATTTAACATAAAAAGTGAAAAAGTTTTGCAACAAATATATATTTTTATAACAATTACAGGAATTTAAAAATATAATAAAATATCATATCATATGGTATTGTATTTCAAGTATTTTATCATTTTTGTAATCAATCACTTATTATGAAAGTAGAGGACAGGTATCTTATTGGGGGCTGTCATCAAGGGGTCAATAGAGATAAAGAAGCGAAAGTTGAAAGAATGGTATGATTTGTGATATAAAATGTCATATCAATTAGAAGTGCAATAATTAAGACATAAAACAAAACTTTTTTTAAATCACAAATATATTCATAAAATAGTTTTGTAGGACTGAGGGGAAAGCCATCTGTTGGTAGGAAAGGCAATAACAAAGTATACAATCATTGCGTTTCAGCAATAAGTCAATGAAAAATCATTTGTTGTTTTGATTTCAATTGAGTTAAAAATTAAATACTTTTAACTTTATTTTTATTAATTGTTATCGACTATAACTGACTATAATTAACAATGTTAATCAATAAAACAGTTTTTGATTATTAATTAAATTTAAATTTTCAAAAAAACGTTTTTTCGTTCAAAAAAGTATTTTTAACATTATTTTAACGAAAATTGCATTTCATTTGTATTTGAATTGAGTTTTGATTTCAATTATTTGAATGAAACAAAAAATGGTTTGAATTAAGGCTTTCGTGAAATATATAAAAATAAAAGTAATAAATAATTTGTGGATTTGAGTGCTATTTAATGATGACTTTAACCACTTCTTCGAGGTTTGTATTAATGATAATATGAATTGATGTCAAAAATTGATTGAATTCATGTCCAGAAAGCGAAATATGAGCGAAGAGTCGGAGTATTTTCCGGTCACTAAACGCATGAATAACTTACACATCGATGCCCTTCCCGTCGGATCTCATGGGTCTGTCCATCATTTCATACCATTTTCTTTGGCTTTCATTTCTGTACCTCTTTTTCAGTGCAAACCCATTGAGGATCCAATCGATTGACAGACAATTGAATGGCTTAGAGATTGAGTCAAACGAACAATTGAGTGATAATTGTGTGAATCACTTGAACCCAATCGATGGCAATACTCGAGAACAATGTCTTCACAACTGTTTCAATCAAATGACTGATTATTGTCCAGAACTGGACCTCAACTCAAATCCAAACTATTACGAGTCCAACCGAATCCTCTTCGAAGCCCATCAGCAAAGACTTCATCGAATGGCCAATAGCTCAAGACATCAATCATATGCCAAATCTTAGTCTTTATAACCAATTATTTATTTATTTATTGTGTTATAAAATGTTTAAATATTTGTCATTAAAATAGTTATGAATTTAAAAGAAATAAATATTTGAATTAAAGATGAAATAAATTGTAATTAAGTATTGATTTGTTGATTACTTCTTGCCTTTCGTGTCCGATAACAGGCATGACATAAGACCTGATGTCTTGTCATTGTCTCGCCGTTTGGACTCAATATCTTAATGACTTCGTGCTGCCAATGCGACCCCTTCTGGTTGACAGGGGTTGGAATTTTGGCCCCACATTGACCGCAATTAGCGCATAGCAGACAAACCCATCGGCCATGAGGTATATTCTTGAGGCCAACACAGAAGGTATGGTATCCGCGATCGCATTTGTCACAGAACATCATCCTGTCCTCATCGTGGGGTTGGCCACAATGGACACATGTCTTGCAGTCCATACATTGCCACTGATAGAGACGGATGGCGTCAATCATCTCTTCGGTGAACTCCAGACACGTCGGATGACCGCTATTATCACAGTCTGAACAGTGGAGGAGTTGTTCGTCTTTGAAGACTTTGCACACTTTGCAGATGGCGTTGGGTTTGGTCTCTCTCACGAGTTGTGGTGGACTACAGTCCCCGCTCTCAGAGCTGTCGTCGCCATCGTTCACATCTTCGGCAGCATTTCGTCCACAACTGCACGAACTTTCGTCATCCGAACCATTGGTTTCAATGTCTGAAACGTCAGAATTACTTGCAGTCGAGGACTGAAGAAGTGGTGGTAAAGTGTTTGCATCACTGATAGGTCCGTAGAGAACAGTATTCAATGGAAAGTATTTAAGTTCTTCTGAAGTGTATTTGAGATACCATTCCTGGTAGTGGTTATGGAGAAGAGCGACGGGATATCTGCCAATTGGTCGACGGGTTCGCCGAAGAGTTTTGTTGTGAAGACCGAGACCTAGGGGTTGATGAATGGTATAGGTCTGCAAATCAATACAAACTCTTCGGTCTTCTCTTCGGTCCTGATTTAGTTGTCGATTATATTCAGTGACGGATTTGATGGCCTTCTTTAGTGCCAAAGAGTCAGCCATTTTTGACAGACATCTCATTCAACATAAATTACGTGAAACAGGGGTTGAATTCATACCAATAAAGGGTTAAAAAGTTGACAACTTATGAAAAAATCATTGAATTTATTGAATTTGTCTTAAATTTAATACAAATTTAATCTCAAAATAAATTAATAACAACTTTTAGATCATAACAAAACACTAGTTCTCATCACTGGAACTGTCTTCGGGTTCGTCATCCAATTCCTGGATCGGAAATCTGAGAATTGCTGCCATTCCTGTCAGTTGATCCAACTCTGGATGTATTAAACAAAGCAATCAAATGTCATATCAAATGAGATCTATTGCTTACGTTCTCCAGAGATGTGAAGACTCGAGAATATCTTGACGTCTCCACCACTTTCTCGGACACTATCGACTAATGCCACGAATCGCTTCCGTTGGACAACATCTGCACAACTGATTGGATGGCAATAAAGATATATTGATTTGAAAACAATTATTGATTTTATTTACCGAAAGAGTTTATCAGTGATGAGAAGGGTTTCGATGGCCTGACATTCATTTGCTTTTTCGATATGTCTTAAGCCATAAAATGCTTTCGAGGGTTCGTTTTGAAGGGTTGTGTAAAACAGTTGCAATGCCTTCACTTCTGCCGCCGCTTTCGTGTCCGCCAGTCTTGACTGCAAGAGTGGGTCCGACAAGACTTCTGTGCCATTCGAGTGGTATTAGAGATGACCACAAAATGCAACCAAAAACTAACCTTTAAGTGAGTGCTTGAATCCAGAAGACGCGTGACATAAGACAAACTTTGTTCTGCTGTCCAATAATGCCTTATTGTCTGTTTTGATGGCCTGTTGGAACAGATAGTCGTAGAAGTGGTCCTTAACAAAGCCAGGACTCGCGAGAAGAACACATTTGACGACTATATCATTAATTGTTTGAGTTTTTGCATTCAATTGGATCCAAAGTTCGCTTACTTTCGAAGTTTATATGTCTTAGAATGGCTTGCATTACAGCGTCGAAGAACTTCTGGAGACCTTTTTCGTGCTGAGAACACAATCCCTTTCGCTTACGAGGAATATTCACATCAATCTTAGCCCTGACTAAAGTCATACTCGATGTCACCAAACATACGTGGGCTATGCCTTCGGTGGTAATTATCTCTTATTAATACACCATTCAATCAATTGATGCAAACCTTCATTCATGACAACTGCCCCTAAATCGGCGTTTTGTGTCGGATCACAAGACAGTTCCAGTCTCTCCAAAGCAAAGGTGTCCCAAAGGGTCTTATTTAACGTAAACTTGCGGTTGAGTTCAATGTCCAGAGTGTGGTATTGACCCATTTTGACGAATTGATTCTCAGCGATATTCCTCCCCTTCACCCTTAACACACATCCCTGAGTGTCGTATTCGATGGCCTCAACACTGATGGTGAGAGTTGTTCTCACCCGAGAACTGCCTGTCGTTCCCGTCGATGACTCTGTGGTCACTTTCCTGAATGTGGATGACTTGAGACTATCTCCCACTTGGATCAGATTATACGTGTGCCACATGTCCTCCATGTCCTCCGGGGTCAGAACCACTTCACTACACATGGAGATCAAACTGTCAACCCGTCAGCCAATCATCAAATACATACCCCTTCAGGTCTTTGTCAATGAATCTTCGGTTGAGTTTCATTGTCTCAGACAATGGATTGGTTGTCAAAAATGATAATCAATTTAACAAATGTTTTGCATTTCATTCATCTTTTCATTCATTGCTTTTCATATAAAATGTTTTTATTTTTTCATTCAAATAAAACAATAATAAATATTTCAATCAATTTATAGACTTTTATAGACTTTTAAATCAATTTTAACTTTAATTTCAATTTTCAAAATTATTTTATTTCTTTGATTTCAAGTAATTTCATCTGTTTTCCATCAAAGGGTGAAATTGTGAAAAAGGGGCAAATATTAACAGATTTCATCATAAATTATGTAATACTAAAGCGTTTTTCAAACGTTTAATTGAATTAAATATAAATGAAATTCATTTGAATTAATACTAAAAATGTCTGAACAAAAGTGTGACCAAAAAGTCGAAACCGTTTCAATCGATTGTCCAATTGGTAGAATCGATGTCTTTGTCTGTCCTAATGGTTTGCATCGAATGTCACGATTCGACCAACAGTTTGATCCAAACGCAAGAACTGGAGTCCATGTGAAAAGTGAAGACATTGTGTCCACCAATAAATGGCTGAATGAATCCATTGATTGGTTTCGTCTATATTTTGAAAGCAATGACCAAAACATTGGCCAAAAACTGGTCAAAACGCCTGAGTTTTGTCCGAATATCAATCGATGTAAGGATTAGTCAATAGTTTTTGATAACAATTATTGAAACGTCTATTGATTTGAAGCCGAGTTTTGCCGAAAGGTTTGGTCGACTCTAACCAACAAAATAAGATTCGGTGAAACCATTAGTTATAGTCAATTAGCGATGATATCTGTGGGCAATGAAAGGGCCAGTCGTGCCGTCGGAACTGCTATGAAGAACAACCCCTTCCTAGTGATGGTTCCCTGTCATCGAGTGGTCAAAAAGTCTGGAGATATCGGTCACTATTCCGGTGGAGGAATTAGTGTCAAACAGTGGTTATTATCGTTTGAAAAGGACTTCAAAGACAAATAGTTGTCTAAAATATATCTCATTTGAGAAACAATTTTCAAAACAAATAAAGTCTTTCTCATTATATGACAAAAACCTAAACTTTATTACAATTAAAATGAATTTTAAATAAATTTTTGTTGAATTAAATCCAAAAACTATTTTATATTTCATTTCAAATCTTCGGACAGTTTAGAGATTGTGTAAAAGAGACTCAAATATGATATTAAATGATATTAATTTTTATTGATTTTCTTAACTTTTGTGATCTATTAGTGAAAATAATTTAGTTTTTTGTAAATGATATTTGATTTGAATTGATATTAATTGTCGAAACCCTTCAAAAAGGGGTTAATTTCAAAACAAAACATGTATTGATTGACAGGTCATATGAGACACGTGTGAAACACGTGATCAATGTTTACATTATATTTGAATGGATTTCAAACAAAAGTCAAGTCTTCGTTGAGTTCTGTTGCCTTTTATGGTATAAATGTGTCTCAAAAATGTCTTATCTTTGAGTAGATATCCATTTCTTAAGCAATTGAAAGACTCGAAGATCTCTTTGACGCCTCTCTCCCAACAGATCAAACAAAACATATCAAATGAATGGTTAGATTTGTTTCTTTGTTATCATTTGTTCATTTGTGGATCAATTGGTGATATATTTAGGATCAAAAGCAATCGTCGTTTGCCATCAGTGGAGGTCTTTGTCACCCCTTTGACATCACATGTGATTACAGAAAATCAAATCAATTCACTTAAATGTAAATAATATTTGAATTTTGACAACAATTTTGACAACAATTTTCATATCTTTTTACACCATTTGAAGCAATTGTACGAAATTATGACAATTATTATTGTCAACACTTGAGAGAAGACACGAATCAAACCATTGGTATTATTGACAAATGTTTTTCTCTTTCAGACAAACATTTTTTGTAAGTTTTGTTGTGTTTTATAAAACAATGATTTGAATAACAATTGAATGAATTGTTTCAGAAATGACGACAAAAACGATTGTATGGTTTTTGCGATGTTTTGTCGAAGACGTGAAACTATTTATTGGTTTCAGAAATTACAATCAATTCAAAGCCAATGGTTCAGAAATGTAAGACATTCTTCGTATTTGAAAATATATTTCATTTCAAAACCCATTTCAATAGCACTCGAGATCTCCATTGAAATCAAAGTTTGAGTTCATGTTTGAAAGCGAAGAAAATGAGACACAAAAGTTGTCTTTGAATTTTAAAAGTGAAGATCAATTGAATGTAAAATTGGAAACAATTGAATATATTAGCCATTCTTTGGTCGAAAGAGATTTTGGTTTAACTGATTGTGATCTCATTGTATGTAATATAAATTTAGACAACTCTTTGATTGCATTTCTTTGCGATGCTTTCAATGAAAAAGTTGACAGAAATGGAAATACTGTTAATGTATGTCAAAAATCATTTAAATAATTGTTTGAATTAATTATTATTTTGTTTTTATCAGAAAATGAAATTTCATCCTTCGTTAGCGCCGTTCAAAATTGCCTTTACTTTTAGAAAAGGCACAGAAGTTAATAAGATATCCATTGAACTAATGAATTATTTGATACATTCGCTCAAACTCTTCGACATACCTGTGCTTCCATTTTCGCCATACAAACAGATTCCTATCGAAAGGTGAAAAGCGATTCAAACAAAAACTAATGACTTTTAATCAAAAAAATATTTGTCAATAGTTTGGATGAATTGGGAATTCCTTTCACTATAATTGTAGACAACGAGAGCACTCGAAACGCAGTGATTGGTCTTCGAAGCAGGGATTCAAACACTGAAGTGAGTGAAGATATATTCAAATATTGTTTTATTTATGAATAATTAAAAGCAAATATAATTCAGGAAAGTCTTCATATCTCACGACTCCAACAAACCATTTGTTTGAACCTCAATGTCATTCATCCGTCGATTGTTTGCAACAGATATTAATTTTAATAAAACTTTTTTATCATTAAATAATTCGTTAAAAAATATATAATTAATAAATAAATTAAGAAATAATTGAATTCTTGAATACTTTGAGTCAATGTTTGCTTTGTTTGCAATTTTGAGATAAAGTTTCAATAATTGTTTTGTTTTTATATTCGGTGCTAATATTGAACACAAATGGTTGGGTCGTGAGGAAGACCACAGCCTATGATTCGAGAATCAAAGGCCAATTTGACGGCACATTCAAAGGAATGTAATGTAAATTTGTTTATATACTTATCCCAATAGCACTCATAGAACTTATTACAATCGTAGGGATGTTGGAAAAGTCCGGCCCGAGTACAGGCCGTCTCTGGCACTGAGGTCTCAGTGAAGTTGCGATGACCCGGATATGTGTTGGAATCGTATATGTTTTGCATACTTTCCACTTTGGAGTTCGGAATTATTGGAGGGTTTTGTTGAACTTTAAGGTCATAGTTGACATCGGATCCCACTTCCGGTTCGTCTTCATATTCAATGTCTTTTATCAATTGGTTTCCAATTTTTGGTTCATTTGAATCTGAATTATAAAAATAAAATTTATTCGAAGTCTTTAATTGAAATGAATGGCAAACCTGTGATAGGATGTAGTGGTTGTGGAAGTGGTGGATCAGTTGCCAATGGAATGTGTTGTCGAACAGTGTTTGCATTATTTGCTTTATTAGTCGGTTTGACGCCATTCCTAAAACCATACCTTTCCTGGTTTTCTGCTTTTTGATCGACATTTGAATAATGAGTTTGTTTTATGTCTTCTTTACTGTCGTCGATGTAAACCATTTTGATGTCTGTCTGACTCGGGATATCTTTTTGGTTCAGAGTTGGTCTTTTGTGGACCACTTCGGGTCCGTTGTCTTGACTCTGATCCACAACAAACACTTCAATGTGTGATTTTTCTGTACTTGGATTCGCTCTTTGAATATCAATCGGACTTTCGGTCAGAATTTCAGCTTTTATTTCACTGATCGTTGGTTTCGGTCTTTTAGTGGTCGTTCGTCTCGCAAATGACGGCCTATTCCTGAGTCTGGGAACAGTTCGTTGTGTTGTTGTCCCTGAAGATGTGATTGGAGTCTCAGTTGTGGTAACAGTGCTGGTAATACTCGTTGAAGAAGTAGTTGTTTCTGCCGTTTGTAGACTTTTGTCGACGTTTTGAACGTAAAAGTCATACCAATTATTTGATGACAGATTTGGTGACAGAAATTGTGGCTGAAATGCATGAGAAGACTGTCCTATAGTTGGGGCCGGGTATCCAAAACCAGAATGAATTGGATAATAGGGATAATTGGCACTCAAAGGCATTTGAGGGTATGGTTGAATAGGTTGGTATGGATTGGCAGGAGATGGATATCCCGGTACCAGTTGTTGATACCAGGGTAAAGAACTCTGAGGCCATACATCTTTTGAATGATTATTGTTATATCCACTATAGAGAGGAATGTGCTCTAAGATTACAGAAGATTGAGAGGAAGTAGAGACCAGTGGTGAGGAAGTGGTAGGTTTAGATATCTCTGGGTTGGCACTGGTATGGGTTGGGTATAAAGGTTTATCTCCCCATTGAGTCTGTGATAAAAGCTGTTGAAGTGAATCATAAATAGAGTCCTGAAGAACAGGTTTTATATTTTCTGTCGGCGCTTGAGTTGGATTTGATGACGAAATTGTCCGATAGGTCACAGGTATCAAAGGCTGAGCTGTTGTCGACTCTTTCTTCGGTTTATACTGAATAGAATAACCATTTTTGATCACCTGATGGGAAGGTAGTGTCTGATAAACCGATTGGACATAGGGTGGGGAAAGCCATTCATTCCTAACTTTATGCACAATTGACTGAAACACTTCAGACTTCGGGCGCGGAATCTCGAACTTAATGACAACCGGCGGTTGAGTGACATTAAATGAAACCAGATTTGGAATCGACTCATAGAGAACTGGTTTGGGTGTGGTTTGGCTTTTGGGTACCAGAGCTACCAGTGTTTTCGAGTTATCTGTCTCCAAATTATAGAGCTTTCCGTCTGTTTTCTTGAATAACTCATGGATTGAGTGCTTGCTGTCAGTGCTGTTCAGAAGGTTGTGCTCATTGTTCAACATTAACATAATGTACTCCTCATTCGATGGGGAAGGGGTTGATGCTGAAGATGGGGCCGAGAATATGACTCGGGGTCTAGTCTTTTCAGTTTCCTTATTGTTGTCGTCAATCAAACCGTCCGGAAATAGTTTCGGGTATTCTTTCATCAGTTTTTCAATGTCTGTGAACTTGTGTCCGGAATTGTATTCGTCGGAAACGGGTATTATTAAGAGCTGAGACTTTTGCTGATCCATAGGAACCAAACTTTCGGTCGGTTTGAGTTGATTCTTGTGTCTGACCTCTTGAATCGGAGACAATTTGTTCTGTTTGTTATAAACCAAGTGTTGATTCTTCGGATAATGACTGGCGTATTGTTCGTTAAATGTGGCCGAAGTGTCCAATTGTTCCGCAATCTTCTTGTGGTTCATATCAGAAATTTCATGAATCTTTGGTTTGTCCATAAAATTCTTGTTTCTGTTGTCACTGTGTCTGACGTTTTGGTCACTCGACTGTCTGTTTGGCACTCGAATTGATCCAATGTTTTGGTTGTGTTCAGTCCCACCAATTTTGGTCGATTCAAACTCATGAGTGTTTGGCCAATATATCACTGGTTGTGCCTTTTCATTGAACTTCACCGATGGTTGCGATGGCTCTCGAAGTCGTATGTTTTGCATCACATTCTGTGGTCTTTGTGGCACTGAATCTGGTTTTAATTGTTGTAATGGTTGATGAAAAATGAGTTCTTGTTTTGGCAGATGTGCTGTTTGTGACTCGAAGTTGATTTGATTTATTGGCTTTCGGTTTGAATTCTGTGATTGACTTTTCTGTCGATGAATTGCCATATTCTTCATCGGTTCAACAATTCTTTGATTTTCATTTGGGTTTGCATTTTGTTTTGCATTTAGTGTTTGAGGACTTTCACGAATTGTCTCAGAATTAGACAATTGATATGTTTTTGGTATTTTGTCGCTATTTGAAGAATATTGAATCCATTCCGGGGTTTGAAAGGTCTCTGTATTTGAATCTTTGGGCAAATTTTGTTTCATTTTTGTTATTCTTTCCCTAGAATTGTGTTTTTGAGTCAACGAAGGCTTCAAATCCTTATTGACATTAACTTTGATCTCTTTATTAGGATTTCTTGCAAAATGAATGGTTTGAAAGTCATTCTTATTGTCATTTTGTGTCATTGAATACTCGAATGAATCCAATAGTTTTTCATCCATATTATGAAAATTGATTTGATTTTGTAATATGTTTTTGGGTTTTGTTCTCTGTTTTGGGTTTTTATTCAATGGTTTTCCGGTTGTCATTGAATTGATTTTGATATCTAAACTTAACTGATCCGGATTGAAGTGTAGGATTTCCTTCTGAGAACCAACTGTTCCCAAATGTTTGTTGTGTTGGTTTCTAATATTGGATTTTTTAGGGCCGGGAAGGGTTTGAGATGTTATATAGTGAGGGATCTCCAAGTCTTCGAGTGTTTCAATAATCAATGGCTCGACTGATGGAAAATGAAATTTCGATTTCAATCTCGAATCCTTTTGTGGTCCTCTCGAAGACTTCTTTGAGGAATCGATTAGATTTTTAGGCATTTTTGTCACTCCGATCGCATTCGATGGCATTCCTATCGGTTCGATTGGTCTCTTCCTATCCCTATCCCTATTCCTCAATGGTATCATTTCCTGCAACTTCTGCACTGTTCTCGTGATGGACGAGATGTGAAACAAGTCGTTTTGGTCGTGAAATCCATTTAAATTCAAAGAATTCATTGGATTTCTGTTCTCTGTCTTTCTTAAATGGGTTTTACTTTGTGTTTGTGGTCTGACTCTCATCTGACTGTTCCTCATGTCATGACCTTCTGGTCTGACCTCAATAATAGGAATAGTAATCAAAGGGTCGTTAATATAAGGTATTCGAGGTTTAGGTGAAATTCTTTTATTTCTGTCATCTTTTGATTCGGTATTCAATCGTTTTCTTTGCAATTTAGGCATATATTGATTCATTCGGGACAACCATCTGTTCCCGGGTCTGTCACTTCGAGACTCCATTTTTGTAGACCAAAACGATTTCAATTTACTGCCCAAATCTCCGACCAATTTAGTCATGTATTGAGTAATTCTCTTGAATTTTGAGCCCCCCTTTCGGTCTGGGTTTGTATTTGTGTTTATATTAGAATTGTCTGCATTTAGAGGAGGAAAGGGTTGGTCGACATCGATATAGTCCGATCTTTCCATAAGTTTATCGTTAGAATTGTCTGCGATTTCTTCGGTTCCTATATTTTGATTGAGTAATTGTGGTAAATCTCTGACCACTTGATCTTCAGGGTTTATAGGTCCGCAGCCCCTGACCAACCATTTCCAGTTACACAACAACTTCTCTTCATCGAAGGCCAGATCGAAAGGGCATTTCATTTGATAGGATTGCAAATACATTTTCCCGAAATCGGAACAGTAGTAAAAATATTCACAATTGTCTGGGTCTTGAAAATAGCCATAACTTGGACACACAAATCGCTTTTTAGGGGTCGACACTATTTCGCCTGAGCCAAGACAGGGGGACGACCACGAGGGCCAATTACATGTATCGAATGCCTCATCAAAAACCATACCAAAAGGACAGTTGTATTGAAACTTTTCTACTTTTTCATCGAATTGATTGAATTTTATACAGCGATAGAACTTTGAGCAGTCGTTTGGATGTCTTTGATAGCCATAATGAGAACAAGACAATTGACTTCCATCTGATTCTTCATCACTTATTCGCTCAACATTTCCATACTTTTCAATGATAGCAACGAAAGAGTTTTCAACGGATTCTATGGTTTTATCACTTTTTATATCTGTTGTCGAATTCGTATTCAAATAATTATTATTATCAATGGGTTTGAGAAAAACATTTCTAATGGTCTGCAAAAGAGGAAACGGTCCATAACCGCACTTTCCAGAGCTATCATCATCATTGAGTGACCAGAGGGCCAGACCTCCCATTCCTCTAAGCACTGAGTATTTTGCCTGAAAGCAACCAAAAGTGCAAACTTGAATAATGTGTTATTTATTGATAATTGAATTTTGACATCAAATAAATTCACATTTTATTGTGAATTACAATTAAATAATTGAAATTCAATTGCAATTTAGGTCTTAATTGAGATTTATTTGATGTCTGTTTGCGAGGATTGAAATAAATTTGAATAATTTTATGAATAAAATTTTTGTTGATATTTCTCATCAAAAAACTTGTAGAACAAGAATATAAAAGTAGTTCAGAAATAAGTATTCAATCAAACAAATAATTGATGGAAAGGAGTAAAGGAACCGACATTTGAATCAATGTTTTCTACCTTCAATTTGATACTAATCTCATCGTCAAATCCAATCCACTTGTCTTTGTTGTAAACATAAGGCGCCGTTAAGTCCTTTTCCCTGATTAGTGTCCAGTTAGTGCTGTCCCGAACGGCGCATATCTTTCATCACATTTACATATATTAATCAAAACTCATTTCAAACAAAAATAACATACCTTTGAATGAGATATAATAACCTCTTCATTATTCCAAGCACTGGCAGGTGAACCTGGTTCGGTCAGGGATGTATTTAATAATTTATAAAGAGTTCCATGTGCTGGCACTCCAATAATAAGCTGATCCTGTGGTAATCCCAACGCCAGGATCAAATCGATCAATGAATCCTTTTGTATGAAATTGATTAAAAAGACATTAATTTTGTATGAATTAAATGCTTTTCTATGAATTCAATCCTTTTGTATAAATATAATAATAATTATTAAATTCATTATAATTTAAGAATAAATTATCGTTTTGTTTAAAATTATTTGATTTCCTATTAATTGAAAAAATCTTGTTTTAATTGTTTGAATAAATTATGAGAAATTCTTCTAAGTTTTGAGGTTTTTGATTCATATGTGAGGAAACGATCAATTAATTGATGATATAATTGGAGAACAATTTTAATGAAATCATAAGATATTATAAAATTGAATAACTTTGAAATTTATTCAATAATTGCATTCAATCAATAAAATGTAAATCAATTGAATGTATGATATTATAAGGTCTGACATATGAGAGGAATTGTATTGAATTTGATTAAAGTTTTTCTATTATTACCATATTTTCCATATCAGTCACGCCGTGGAGTCTTGAGGGATGGATCACTTTATTGGGATTTGAATCATAATTAAAAGCCGGGACATTCACAAAATCAATTGAACTATCAATGAAACAGTAATTGTTTGAGAATTGATTGTCAAGAATGAGATCAAAACAATTTGTCATTACTTATAAAACTCTGTGAAGTCGTAATAATCGGCTAAATCTCGAGCATATTTCGAGGCTGTGATCGTTAGCAAGAGATGTCTTTCTAACGATTCGTTCAATGGTTTCAATTCATTGCTTAATAACTAAAGTTTTGAACAATAGATATAAGAATCAATTTATAGTTAAGTTATGTTAAAGCAGTGCTTGAATGAGAGCTCACTCTTAGCACAGATATAAGTGTTTGGCGTTTTGTGAATTGGTTTTGAGCTTCTTTGAAGTACTCCCAGTCCAGGTCCACACCGTCCAGTGCATGGCGTGTAATGAACTCATGAACACGTTTTGCAAATTTCGTTCTGACGGCCAGAGATGTTGTGTTAGTTTTTTCGGTCTCTTCTAATATCAATTCATTACTACTAGGTCTCAAAGAAACCAATATTTTTAGGTTAGGGTTCGTCTGCTTCAAAGCCGACAGATATTTCAAATCTCCTGATATTTGGAAAAATTGAATATAATTTGTTAAAATGGGTCACAAAATGACTGAAAAAAATTATAACATTTGAAAAAATAACTACAAATTTGGAAATATTTTGTTTTCATTGAATTATTTGAGCGAATGTAAGGTTTTTTATATAAAAATTTTTATAATTTTTTGTAATATTTCATAAATTTTTGTTTTATTTAAATAATAATTATATAAATCATTATTCAATTAAATATTTATTTGAAATTTTTATATTTAAAAATAATATATTTGTTTGTCATATATTTCTACGAATTTCTCTGAATCAAAGCTTTTATTTTTGTCATAAATTTTGTGGTTCCGTAACCTTGAAAGCGCCTGAAGGCAAGGATGTGCTGTACTTACGAATGGTATAACTAAAAGATAAGTATTATATTTGTCTCTCAAATGGCAAACATTTGCCAATTTGTTACTCGATTTATCAGTATTTCCAATGAGTCGTAAATATTGAAACTTTTTATTCAAACCTTATTTTGTTTTTTGTTTAACAAAGATTTTCGAAAATTAATTGAAAAATGTTTGATTTTTTACTTTTAAAACCAGTTAATAATATTAATACTAATATAAAAGTCATTTTTTGATCATTATTTGTGAGAAATCAAAAGACGAACAAAAATTTCATTTTAATTATATTCTGATTATTATTCAAAGTTAACGCCTTTGAAACACGAATTCATTTGCAATTCAACCAAAAATTCTTATTAAACAAACATTTAAAAAAATATACATTAAATAAAGTTTGAATTTTCATTAAAACTTCTGATTGTATCTAAAATCAGCATAAAATCGATTTTATCGATTCGGGGACAGAATGGAAGTTATGTTTAGGATATGATAGGCATTCATATCAAACAAGTTTAGAAATCATTATTCTTTTCATTCATTATAATGTTTGTAAAAATTAATTCAATTAAACAACTTTAAAAGTTTTGAGTTTTCTTCAGAGATTATATTGAATGCAAAGAATTGTTGTTTTTATAAATTTATTCGAATATTAAATGAGATTAAATTAAATCAATTATTAAGTGACAAAAAATTGTAATGAATTCTGACCTCAAAATGAGATAACACTATAATAAATATTAATAAAACCATTTGTCGATCGAAAAATAAAAATTAATTTTCTTATATTCAACAGTAAAAACCATTTTTCAAATTAGACTAAATTCAGACAAAAAATGTTTGAATCGATAAGTAATAAAATTATTATAATTATATTTTTCAATACCTTTTTTGCCGGCAATAAAAGCAAAATTTTCTCTGACGGCGACATAAGAGTATATAATATGAGTGCACAAACAGGGGTCCAAATCATAGGGTCGAAACTCTTCTTCTACTCTATAAAAGCAGACAATTTTCTTCTTCGGAAGCGCTCTTTCATCACATTTTGATATTTTATCTAAAATTTAAAAAGAAAATAATTTACAAGAATTTCATTAATAATAAGATTACTTAAAAATAATTATAACTTAATGTAAAATAACAACAAATTGATTGTAATGACTGTTATAAACATTTGCAAATACATGTAATTATATTTCATTCAAATGTGTTGAACTGAGTTTGAAATGATTTTGTTTATGAAACTCAATATGAAATGAATGGCTATTTGGGTCAAAACGATGGATATATTCAGATATATAGCAATAATGAGAAGATTGTATGAATGAATGAACGGTTGGTTTCCTTTCGTCCCATTTATTGCATATTAACAACAATTGTATTTATTCACGAATTTCAATACAATTATAATTAGATTCATAAAATTTAAGCAATTTTTTCAATTATTTTAATAAAATGATTGACTGTTTTGTAGAAATCCAAACATTTTGAGAGTATATAAGAATATGAATGAATTCCTTATTTATTAGTTTAAAACATTTGATAATTATTTGATATTTAATATAAAAATCAAATAAAAAATAAATTTCTTTACAAAAATCTAAGGAATGCCTGACTTTTAAATCATAGAAAATGTTAAATATTTTAGATTTTGATTTTAGAAATTAAAGGCAAAATGAGATAAATATCAGTCAAAGACTAGTTAGAGTCAAGTGTTCAATAGGTTAGACGACTTAAGGTGTATTTGACGACAAAATGATTTATATTGTAAGCAATGATAAGAATCTGAATTAAAAAATAATAACAATTTGTTATATTCTTATATATTATACCATATATTCAAATGCAATACAATTCGTACATCAGTTTAATTACCGGTAATTCAAAATTATTGTCAAATTCAATCATTTAATTCAAACACGAATTCAAGTCAAATAATTCACACAAATATGAAATCAAATCAATTGTTTTTTTTTATAAAATAAGAGAAAATAATTTATATTTTGCTGTCGATTACATGATATCAAAATTTAATAAACGATTGATATATTTCGACCAAACCTTTTGAGTGAATTTATTTGACATTAAATTAAGATCGAAATTAATTGACAACAATTTTAATGAAATAATTATTAAAGTAATGTTTTTATTCAATTCAATGTTTAATTTATAAATCTTTTAATACGGTTTTATTCAAAAAATTACATAAATTAAAATAATTTTAATGTTAGACAAAAAACTTTTTCATTGAAGCAAACTTTGTATATTTTGTTCATTTTTTCAAATATAAAGAAAACAAATTTATTTCAAGAATCTTATAAATGGATTTCAAGTTGAATGTCTATTAAATTGTTTGACAAATCATTGATATATTGAAGACTATTAGAAGACAAAATCGAAATATTTGCAAAGAATATATTTTTTCATTACTTGAAAAGTTGTAAATAAAATGAGAACAACTCGGCTCTCAATACTATTACTTCCGAATGAATACTCAAATCCAGAGTCAATTGGATTATATAAATATTTTATACAAGAATTTTCTATGATTTCAATGCTCTAAAAACAGGTTAACAAATGAATTTAAAGGTTCAGTATTTGCTATACAGTTATCAGGAATTTAATGATAGAAGACGTGAATTATGAGTGAAGTCATATTTAATGTGAATTTGATATTTGATTTTTTTTATAAAATGTGATTAATTTTGTCAAAACTTTACAAAAATGCTAAACATTTTTTTTATTACATTTTAACCTAAATTTTGTGACTTTTCTATGAGTTGAATAATAAATAGGAATTTAAATACCATTTCTTTGATTACATTTTTTCAATAAATGTTTGCATATTTTAAGTCATTTCAAACGAATAAGTTTTTAAAGTATTTTTTTGAAAATACTGTAATTAAAAATGATATAAATATAAATCAAAACCTATCACCTTGGTATTATTAATAGTCATGACTTGGTTTTTAATATTAAATATTTAAAAAATATTTCAAATAAAATATAGAATTTAATAATGAAATAATACAAGTGAAGAGAAGAGGTTATAATATATATAAACTTTGAATAATTTGTTATAAACTCACCAAATGTTTCAATAGTTTCGGATTCATTGAATTCATCGTAAGTTTTCGTAGAAAAAACTTTAATACAAACTAAACATATTATTGTTTGCAAAAATATTTTGAATTGCATTTTGAAACATATATTTAGAAAGTTTTTTAATTTAAAATTCAATCACAAAACAAATAACTGAAACTTCATTTGTTTGAGAGAAAAATTTTCAACATTTTTTCCATCAGAAAAAAGTGTCAAATAATCGATTAGACGTTTGATTAGTTGTCGGCAAATCTTTTGCTTAATTTTTATAAGTTTAGAATTTTGTAAAACTTTTCTAATAATAGAAAAATATTTGTTGACTTCAATGTAAAATTTGATGCACTGTTGAGCTAATGGTCTGAAAATTGAAGTCCAAAATCGCAAACAAGAATAGCATTGAACTACTGTTAGAGTTGAAGAGAACAGGAATCATATATAACTTGATTAGATTTTTGTTTATAACTTTGTATTCCTTCTCTTTAGAGGTCAGTTATGTAAGTCATGTGATGAACCTTTAATACCGAAGCACATACTAGTGCCCTCGTCTCCATCATAGCCATCCAGAAGCCGGTCCTCAAAAAGCCATTTCGAGCCCCTTTTTCGAGAGTTCCCCAAAACGAGATCATCACTAAAAACAGAGTCAAATGTTTTTGAAGTTTGTCTTCAATTCATCGTATCTTTTATACCATCTTTTCATCCGTTTGTTCGCATTTAAGCTTTTATTCTCAATTTTTACAAACATTACTCAAAATCAATACATAAAAAACTTTTAGTTTTATTCAAAAATATTTTTCTTCGGTTTAGAGACTGAATGTATGTATAATCAAAATAATTATCACATTTTGTTTGTATTCTTATTTCACTGCGATTTCAACTCATCTGAAAATCATTTTTCAAAACATTTTTGGCATTTCTCAAACACTTTGAAAACAATCGTTAGAATTGAAATATATTTGTTATTTTGTGTAATCAAGAGTTAAATGTTCTTGATTAAATCACCCATTGGTTAAGTATTATTATTATTACATGGAATATATTCACAACAATTACTTAAATATTCATATTTTTGTAATAATTTGAGTTGAATTGAGTTATAATTTGTTTTGATATTAGTTTTCAAATAGTTTTAAATAATTTTCAAAAGTAAAAAGTCTTTAATTGTGTGAATATTTTCTTTAAAGAAATTTCAGGGATTTTAAGGAAATAAATGATGTCTTGAATGAAGAAAACAAATATTAGAAGAAATTCTTCAAGTGTTGAACTTTTCTCAAAAAATTGTTATCAAAAATATTTTATTAAATATTAATAAATTTGAAGTAAAGTCAGTTAAGTCGGTTAAATCGGTCGCCAATTATTTCAATTTATGAAATGTCATTTCATTATAAAAATAATATAATATTTTAAAGATTAAAACTTAAGACTCGATTGAGTTAACGGTGCGAACAGTGATTATTTGAGATGATGACAACAGGTGTAAAAACAACAAAACTATTCATTGATTGCATGAAAATTGTTAATAATCTTCACATTCATCTGAAAAGACTTTTTTGGATTAAGTTTTTATTATTTATTGATCGATTAGTTAATTAATTATTGCTTTTTGAAAATCATTTTCAATTCATTTGAAATATTTTGTATTTTTTGAAAGAATTATATAAAAAATTAAGTAATTTATTAAAAAATTAAAAACTAATTCATAACAATTGAATCGTTAATAGCATTAAGACTTTTAATATAAGGAGTGTTTGCTATTAATTGGGTTTTCAATATCGCAATAATAAATGTTAATTGAACAAGGTTATATTCAATCATTTGAAGGGCACTCAATGCAAATCATTTGATATAAAGTTTCAATTATTGAAAATTTGACATTAATTTGAATTTCAAACAATTTAATCAAAAGCAATCAGTCATGGGTTGGGTTGGGTTGGGTTGGGTTAGTGTTTGGGTTGGCATTTGTTCTCAATGTGAACTTTTGGGGTCATTCATAATTAGGTACTTCTCAGTCCGAACCCATGTCTATAGTATGCTCTTTACTATGATATCAACGGTCTATATGTTTATGATCATTGACTTCTTTATTATCAATGAGTTTATTGCCAAATAATTACCTTGGCTATTTCCATAGACTGTAATGCATTCACTATATATTTTATCATTTATCCTAGGTCATCTATTTTCTCATTCATTGCTATATACTTTTCCATATACTTTAATGTAATTTCCTCATATTATATTAGATATATTTGATTCCTCATAATAGATTTTAATGGTAAATATTCACCATATTTTGCTTCTGGTTCACTCAGCCGTCTGGTCAACGGGGTTTGGGATGGGGAGGGGTTACAGTGCAAAACTATATACTACGTTCCTTGTAGTTAAAAATATTTGTCATTAGTTGTCGTTAATGAAAAAGTTTTGTTAAAAGTTGTTTTGTTTTGTTAAAAGTTTTTACAAATTATATCCAAAATAACAATTAATAGTAATTTTGTCAATAATTTAGTCAATAATTTTGGTCAAACTCTATATCGATATAACGTTACCAAATCATATGGTCTGCCTTTGGCTGCGCTAATGTCATGTCATTTGTGAATGAGTCCAAAGACATGCGCTCTTCTGTGGCAGACATTTTGATGTCATTGAAGTGATTGATTACATTGAAGACAATTGTTGTTGACTTGTATTGTGGATCAGATCAGATGAGATGCCGTGTCCACACTTCGGGAACCTTCCGGTTGAGTACAACCGTTCAATTCATGGCCCGTATTATCCGTTCAGATATTATGGCAAACGTATGAATGGCTTGTCTTTCATGTGATATGTCTCGAGTCTCATGTCTTGTCTGATTGTGTCCACAGTTGACACCCCTTTGGCAGAGGTAAAGGTGTCAGAGCTGTCGAGTTGGTTGAGTCGCCGTAATGTCCATCCGGTGGCTGTCTTCCAGTGTCTGATGAGGACCTTCTATAGGGCCGAATGGCGTTTCATTCATCCCAGATATGCCTTTCCTGGCGTGGGTTGGAATATGAAGATCTGGTCTTTGGTTGTCTTCTTCTATTTCATAAATTACAAGACATTGCGTATGTCTTATGTCTTGCAATAATTTGATCTCAATTTGCATTCACTTCAATGTCTTGTCTTTAGGTCATCACAAACGTTGGAAATATCATTGGTAGGAACTGGTGGTGAGCACTGGCCAGGCATGTCATGAGTCGATGCCAACGATGTTATTAATTAGTTATGAATTAGTTTTGAATAATTTGTGAAATTTAGACAAAATTATGTAATATTGAAATGAATTTAGATTTGATTTAAAGTAATAATCGATTAAAACATTCAAACATTAATTGATTAAAACATTTGTTTTATTTATAATAAATTGATTCAAAAGGCCTTTAAAATCAATAATAAGTAAATTCAATGGTTTTGTAAATAATAGCTAATAAGTGAATGAGATGTTTCTGAACCTAAAAATAGAGTTAGGCTTGCATTACATGTTTGAGCTCTTGATGAAAGCCAACAATCGGTTAGTTTTATGTAATAAATGATAATAAAAACAATTCAATCAAAAAGTGGTTCACTTTTGGCCATAAGACTAAATGCATTTCAAAATGTCTTTCGCAATAATTAACAATTTATACAAAATTTATAGAAATATAGTCAATATTGTCGTCCATTTGCGGCACAAGAGACCAATAGAACCGATATTCGGACAACCGGTGCCTCAATGGCACCGTTAGATGAGAAGACAGGTATACTTCTTGCGCTTTGGCTTTGGCTGTGGACACAGAACAGCACGAATTGCTTCGTCGAAGACATTTTTGAGTCCTTTCTGTGTTAGTGCCGAACACTCTAAGTATTTGACAGCACCTATCTCTTTGGCCATCGCCAACCCCTGCGGGTAAGTAATTGGCGCTAATTTTCTGTCTTTTAATTTTTCCAAAGTCTTCGAGTCGTCGCGAAGATCGAGTTTAGTGCCGACAAGGATTATAGGGGTATTTGGACAGTGATGCGACACTTCTGGATACCACTGTAAGACAATCATATCATAATCAATACAATCCAATATCAGTGATCAGGTGCTGACTGACTGACCTTTGCCCTCACGTTCTCATATGAGGCCGGGTTTACGAGTGAAAAACATATAAGGAATACATCCTTAAAATGAAACCATTCTTCAAATCAAAGACAATTTCACTCAATATGACTAACCGTTTGTGGATATGAAAGAGGTCTCAATCGGTCGTAATCCTCCTGTCCCGCCGTGTCCCACAACCCAAGGTTAATAGGCTTTCCGTCGACCATAACATTTGCCGAATAGTTGTCGAATCTGTGGTTCAATCAGAAAGTCGATATCAATGCAATCAATGGTCAGTCAATTGATGGTTCAATTCATACACAGTTGGGATGTATTCTCCGGGAAAGGCGTTTGTAGTATAGCTTATCAAAAGACATGTCTTACCGACGGCTCTGTATTAGTGGTGAAACAAAGTTGTCATCAATTTTCAAATAAGGACTGAACACTAATTAGCGAGACTGATCTAAAACTGCTATAACTTTTAAATTATTTTATAAAAATTAAAATTAGAAATATTTTTATAAAATACAA
>JAQIXR010000335.1:0-32412 GCA_034700825.1 Quadroppia sp. Gr-Ori-00064 | reverse complement strand
CGATTTAAGTAAAAACTCGATATAAGTAAAACTTTTTGACAGCACCGATTGATTTCTTAAATCGAGTCCTAACTGTATTACATCCTTTTCCACTGCTCTATACTTTCAGCTCTCAATACAAGGGCTAAGAATATGTGACGAGTGTTGAAGTGATGTCTGAATGAGATTATATTGTATAACATTGACTCAAATTATGATTAAGTTTTGTAATAATAAATAATCAAAATTTCATTAAATATACCGATATTTAACTCAATTATATTACTTTTGATTACATTTTGCCAAAAAATGATTTAAAAATTCAATAATGATTTATGAAAATTGTTTTGTTTTTACCCTTTTTATGAATAAAATGAGATGACATTCAAACGAGAAAACCCTTAAAATAATTATTTTTTTCAATGACACAATTTTGACATCTCTTTCAAACACATAATTGCTATTAAAATCATTGCATAATTGAAAATAATTTCATTTCAATTCAATGTCTTATTTCTTTAATTGCAATCAATTTAGCCTTAGATTTGATTTTTTATTTTCTTCAAAACCAAAGAGAAAGTGATTATTGAAGTGTAAATCAAATGAAAAATTAAATTATTGTCAAAATTATTACCAAATTGTTAGCAAGTGATGCGAAAAACTTTTGTTGAAAATCTATTTAAAATAAACTCGTTTTGTAACACATTTTGCGACAAACAGTGAATTAAATTTTGCAATAAATATATTAATAATAAAATTGTTATTTATTTTTAAAATTTATATTTATTTTTTGTTAACATTTCCTTTGTTTTCAAAGTATAAAAAACTTCTTAACCTTAGAATTGATTACAAAACGAATAACTGATTATTCATTTGATTCATTGTTTTGTAAATGTTTTCATAAATTGAGAAAAGTTTTTATTTTTTAAACAAATTTTATAATAAATTTTGTGATAAAATAAAAAATTAATGTTTTGTTAAATTCTATATAAGATTGTTGTGTGGGTTGGAGTCGGCTATGGATTCGATGGCATTGAGACCACAAGAGTATAGCTTCCAAGAGATGACTTCAATTCAAATCTGAAATAAAGTTAATGTCGAAATAAATCGAAAAACTAATGTCAGTTCAATTGAGTGGAAAACTATTTAGAAATGTTTTGCTTTTATTTCTATAAAATTGACTTTTATTTGCTTAAAACTATTGATGTTTTGGTCTTAAATATAGAGATTTAGACTAAAATGATTTGACAGTAATTATAGTTACTGTGTATTTGACTACAGTTACTGCATATGAGTTTTGAAGGACGACTGGCTATAGGGGTAAAACCCCTTTTATGGGTTTGAAAGTCAAGTCAAAATTAAAATCGAGTTTTGGATATTTTTTCAATAAAACACTGTTTTGTTA
Organism: Quadroppia sp. Gr-Ori-00064; assembly: GCA_034700825.1. Classification (NCBI taxonomy): domain Eukaryota; kingdom Metazoa; phylum Arthropoda; class Arachnida; order Sarcoptiformes; family Quadroppiidae; genus Quadroppia; species Quadroppia sp. Gr-Ori-00064. Next base: position 31,028 of record JAQIXR010000335.1, on the reverse strand, counting down.
TTTCTGTTTCTTATACAAACAATTCATATATCCTTTAATTTCTATAATTGTATTGACTTTCAATAGTATAGAAAATGTAAAGTTTTTTTTGCAAATCAATTATATGTAATATTGAGTTAAATTCATATAAAACTAATGTTTTGAAAATGTTAGACAAAATGTTGTCATTAATTGAATGCAAAAATACAAATTAATTTTATTTAATACCCCTTATGGTTATCAATGAGTAGTGTATTTCCTTCTGACAAGTCCTCGCATTTTGAATGCAATTCAACTTTTGATTTATTTTTCTGTAAAAAAATTAATGAAATTAAATGAAATAATGATAAAAATCAGTGATTATATGAATTGGAAAGTTAGTCAAAATTGAAGGAAAACTTCTTATATAAAAAGTTTCAAATGTTTCAAACGAGACAAATATCGCCCTCTTTTTCATGCAATTGAATCTAATTTTTACATTTATTTTGTTAAAGAATTTCTTCGAAAATAAGTTATATATTGAACTCAAAACAATGAAAACAGTTTTAAACCCCTTACCAATTGTAAGAGAAATGTCTCGAAATCACTGTCCAATCGATGAGTTCCATCCCCTCCAAAGACTATTATTTTTGACTTATATTTGTCACTAAATAATGATTTGAATCCCTTTTCATTGATTTCCATTTTATTTATTTCAAGCCATTTATTGAGATCAAAGGGTGTCATCATCTCTTGGGAGCTATCATCACAAAAAGGGGCTGATATTAGCTTTGAATCTGTAATACAAATCTAATGTCAAAGGAATTCATAAATTATTTTATTATGACTTTTGGACGGAATTCCGGTTTTATATTCTGACGATGAATGAAATTGTTTGATAATTGGCACCAATTGTGTGCCCAAGTCTTCACAATAGAACCATCTCTCAAACAATACATCAGTTGATCCATCAACGAAAAACCTGAGCGCATCCCTTTCCCTCTCCAAGCGCTCTCTTTCGATCACAAGGCCTTGCAATCAATGAATAATGAAATGGATTTCAATACAAATGAGTTATTTGTTCTAAACCTATAGTATTAGCGAATCTTTGAGGAGAATGAGGTATTCTGGCCGGCAGTAGAAACACCTGTCCTTCCTTTATGACCACGTCTTTGGGCCTCTCCTTCTCTATCACTTTCAAACACATGTCTCCTCTAATCATATAAAACAACTGCCAAATCAATTGCAGCTTAAGATCACTCGAAAGGAAAGGTCTCTTAACTTATATAATATCAAACCTCTTCTCCTTCTTCGATGTGATAGTCTTTGCGCTGATTCGGACCTCCGACCAGAAATACCTTCAGCTGCTTCTCATGCCTGAAGTGGAGTCAAAATGACATTCAAAACTCATTACAAAGCAATCAATGAATAAATACATCATTTTATTACAAATCGGAGGAACAAAATAAGTCTTATTGTCTTCTATCCATTCATTCAAATTAATTGATTTTGAATCCATTTTTAAAAACAATTTCTTTTCAAATGTATTTCAATTGATTTGAATTAATTGTGTCTAAAATTGAATATAAAATTTATAAAAGTGTTTATCTGTTTATTAGTCTCTAAAATGTGTTTAATCGCAAGATTTGTGCCATTGATTGCAAATATAAAACTCTTGTATTGTATTGAACTTTAAACCGTCGAAGAATTTGTAAAGACATTGAAAATTATCTCAAAAATGATAATCAATTGATTTGAAAACAAATTGAAAGATTTGTTTCGACTTTTGATTATATAAAATGTTTTCAAAAATTTATTTAAATATTGAAAACCAAATTCATTTTTGATAATGACTTCATTTTAGAAGAAAAATTCAATTATTTTTATCTAATGTCAAAATTTAATGAATAATCAATTATTGTATGAAAATTGAAATACTGTTTAACTCATAATTAAAACTATTTAAATGCATATAAGTTTGAATTGAAATGCCATGACCAAGGTAGAACTAATTGTATAGCACAATGTCGACAACAAGTGCTTGAGTTCGTAAAAAATTAATTAAAACAAAAACACTTTCATAAGTCTTGAGCGCATTCCTAAACAATTGCCAACATTTGAGACATTTTTCACTAATTTTCAATTCAAAAGTCATTTTAGTTCACAGTTTAGTCAATAACTATGTTTTTAAGCTTGTCTTAACAGTTGTGTCAAAGTATTCATCAAAAAAAAACAAAAAACAATTGAAATATCATTATTAAAAACAAATGAAATTTCATTGATTTGTCTGAATGTGTGAAATGTCTTTGATTTCATTCTTCACGTCTTTTGTTTGGATTTTGATGTTATTCTTAATAGCGATTCCGATCGGGATTTTAATGTCGACTTTTTATGTGTTTTTACAACCCTTTCAATCGTGTGGATTATTGGCGAAAACAATGCAATTTCTGTTGGATTATTGCATTCATTTACCCCTTAAGTGCGCGGAGAACGCAATCAACAAAAAGTCATTGTTTTAAATATATTGACAATATTTTTGTTAACAAACGATTTGTCCTTCAATTTGACGATCATTTCATAAGAATTTTAATTGAAAAACAATTTAAAACAATTGAAATTAATTCAAAATATTTGGTTACGAAATAAAATTGAATTTTTGCAGAATATTCTGTGATTATTATCATTAAAATATAATTGGATTGCAATTCAAAGTGTGAAAAATATTTGTAAAGAACTACTAATATTTGAAATGACTTTATCTTAATCTCAAGAGAAGAGCAGATCTGAGGATGTGTTTCTATTATTAGTGTTTGTCCTCTAAACCGAAAATAGAGTTCAAAGTAGTCTTCATAACATCATTTCAAACAAAATTCTACTTTTTATGCAAACAATTTAGAAAAAAAATCTTTAAATTTTTTTACATTTTTTTGTTGACTCCAAAATCATGTGAATAAAAGTTGTGAATCATTTGTAGATTATTATTGTCACACATTTTGACATAACTTTGAAAAAACAATTTAAGAATCAGTTTATAAATTAAAAATTATATTAATTTTTTTGTGGAAATCATGTGGAAATTAGCCCCTGTCCTATTAGAAGCGGCTCATTCCAGGTTTGTAATTATTATTTGCCTGTCATTTCATTTTGTAATCATATTTTGCCCCTTAAAAAGGAACCCAAATTTGGGCACCAATTCACACAATCCGGTCATCTTTTTCGACAGTCGCCGAAATCCTTACCATTACCCACAAGTACACTCGTCAGCGGCTCAGTCAGCAGGACTTTCAGCACCGGGACATATGTCATCGCCGCTCACCCAATGTATTTGGACATTCTTCTGGTTGGGTGTCCTTATATTCATAGCCCTACCGATAGGTCTGTTGTTCTGTCAACTGTATGTATTGCTGTCACCCTTCAGTGCCTTCAGCTCTTGTTTCTCCCCTTTGACGAGCATTTTGCTAAGACTGGCGCACATGCCTTTGGGGTGTGCCCACAATATGATCGAGGCCAAACCAATACTCTCTTTTTGATGAACAAATATATATTGATTTAAATCAAATGTAAAATCAATGTTAAATTCAATCATTTTGTGAATTGATTGCAAATTCCATTAGAATTCAATTCAGGAAATAATGAGAAAATTATAATATTTATAAAAAGTTAAGAATATTCTCGTAAAAAGAATTCACAAAATAAAGTTTGAGTGAGTTTTTAAAAAGTTATACATCTTTTGAATTCAATGAAAATCATAGCAAATGTCAAAAACAATTGTAGTAAACAATCCAAAAACGGACCAAATATTTGTTAAGTGTTTTTAAATATCAATTCTTTGACAGTATTTTGAATTCGTGTGAAATGTCGTCAAAACATAACATAATATAACTGTTATTTGACTTAACTGTTGTTTACTCAATTAGTGTTGAATTCATTGAAAACATGAATAAAAGTTTTAATTGAAAACAATTGTATTTAAAATCATTTACAAAACAAATAACAAAAATATAAAACATTTTGTAATCAAAAGTTATATTAAATTTTCAAACAATTAATTATCGATTTCGTTGTAGTCGTTGTTATTGTATGAAAATGTTGGAAAACTTGACGACACCCTTATATTCTTGAAGCCGTCGACGTCTTTCACTTCATGTGATGTGAATTTGGCACTAATTGTTCGATCGCCCGATGTCTTGGGGGTCAGTTGGAACGATGCCCGCGCTTCAGACCCCGGGAATACAGGCCTTCGGACACAATTGTTGAGAAACGTTGGATTAGATTATAATAAGATTTCTTACATTTTTAAAGGAATTCTCAATCGGTTTGAATAATCCGGTCCTTCTATTGTGAAGATTCCTATAAATAGATAACACTTTAGTTGTTTTTTTTCTCATTCATTCCACACAAAGACTACCTTTTGTTAGCGATTTTGGCAAAGGATTTGTGAAATAGACATTACATGTGAAGGGTTTGCCTTGAATTATGTCTCCGATTGTCTCAATAGTTATGTCCGGATGTCTTAGTCTGAAGTCATCCATCGCGTAATACTTGAGACAATTCATGTTTTAATGGTATTTACGATTGAATTGTGGTTTACCTGAAAGTCAGTTTCGGTCACATTAGCCATGACAGTGATGTTGAAGAGCCCCTGGTCTGTCATATGGCGCTCATATTCGCTATAAGTCACCGGAACTGCTATTTCTTCCTCTGAATCAGTGAATCCAATAATTAAAATGTTTTTCAATTTTTGAAATTAATCAATAATTCACCTGTTTTTGGTCCAATCCTTACAACTCGTCTGTCCTTTTTTACCACAGATTTAGTAATTCCGGTATAAAGTGTGGAACGGATTCCGATCACGACTTCCACTGAAAGGACAGTCTTTTTAATAAATATGAATTGTATGTAATTTTCAAATAAATTATAAAAAATTGTTTCAATTGATTATAAAGTTATTTAAATGACAACTCAATTGAGGTGATATATACCGGTGTAAACCTTGTTGCTTTTGTTGTATGCTCTGAGTCTCACCTGATTTGAAATGAAGACAAAAATCATAAATAATTGGTTTAAAAATATTAAATTAATTTATATTACAGTAAAAGTGCTTCCAATGAGAAGGTCATCGAGAAGTAAAAACTCAAATTTGATGTCTCCGAACCTCTCGTTGAGATAATAGCGGGCGTATTGCGATTTGGACATTCTTAGCACCCGGACCATCGTTTCCCGTTCTTCAGCCGACTTCTCATTGTGTTTGTATGAGTCCGTAATGTCTGAAAAATTTGCAACAGTTTTGAAATTCTCAATAAATATGAAAACATTCAATGATTTTATACCCAAACGATTGTTCCGAAGAACGTCTTTCGTCGATATATTCAAACCAATCCTAAAATATTAATTCAGTTAACATTTCATCAAAATTGAGATCAATTGAAAAGACCATAAGAAGACTAATACAAGAAATAGTGGAAACCCTTAAAAATCCGTTCTTATATTGCGGTCAATTGATCTCAATTGTGGTAAATATGATAATAAAAGCATACGATGTCGTCGATTGCGAGATCAGTTTAACCGGTTGTTTGGCTCCCATATGAAGCCAATAGACTTCATCCGCATTTACTTCCGAGTAAACGAACTTTCCGTCGTATGGTTTGTTGACTTCTCCCTCCCTTATGGCCGCGACACTTGTCGGACCACATCTGTAGAGTCCATCTGATGGCTCCTGAGGTGTGGCGTCTGTTCAAAACATGTTTCAAACGGACGGTTCATGTGATACACCTTTGGATTACATACCGACGACATTCCAACCATCGTATGTGCCGTGAAGAGAGAGATCCGATCTTTGAATCCAGACCTCAATCCAAGAGTGGAAGTTCCAAATGGAGTCTGTGTTCAAATTCTTGATCGGTTCTCCCGAGTCGTCGAAGAATCGGTCGACAGTTATGGAGGAATGGGTGTCGTGTGCCGACTGATAGTTGGTGACCACACGTGAGGGAATGCCAATACATCGGGTGACTAACAATTGAGTGAACATTAGTTTGAAGTGAATGAACAAACCCTTTGAATCACTACTAACTGGTGGCGCAAACACCCGAAAACACCCAACACTGGCCATATTTGACAGGCCTTTTGGTTTTATAGAACTGTTGCATAATGGCTGCACTCCCGTGCCATTCGGTAGGGGCTGTGCCACCACTAAAGTCATCCCTCCAGTGCCCAAGCACAATTCCACTATCATCAACACTGTTCACAATGGCTGAGATGTGTCGACAAACTTTGATCGGATCTCCTCTGAAGTGGTTTAAAGGTTAGATTCTGGGCCTAAAACAGAGATGCTATCGAACAGACCTGTCGGTGACATTCAAGCGCCCGATCTTTGATAGAGCATAAAGACTCGCTTCGAGGACAAGGTCTTCAAACTAATTGAAATTCAATTTACTCATTGAAATGTATTTCGCTTTTTATAACTGACTCTTAATTACAAATATAAAGACTATTCGAAAAAAGTTTTACTTTTTGCACAAATATGTGAAACGATTTCACTATTGATTAAAGGATAACATAATCAAAAATATACCAAAAAATGTAATTATGGGGAAATGTGTAGAAAATTGGATTTTGTTTCTATTTTTACTTTTTTTTATTGAATATAAAACAAATGAAAACATTGTTTTATATGCATATCGTCTAAACCCAACCACCCATTCGTAGGCGTTTATTGCCTTTGACGGAGATTTTTATTTAGAGGTTAGGTATGTATTGACTAATTGGTAATTAATTGACACATTGAGACATACCTGTGCGTAGTTCCAAGGCGTCGGCTTCATCTTCTCATGTGTGCCCCTCCATATAATTCCACTCTCATTCAAAATATACTCTTCCCGGCCTTCCCTGTCCTTTAGGAATACAGAATCCCCTCAAAGAGTGTAATGAAGACAAGACTTGAAACAAGATTTGAAAAATTGATGAAATATTTTACTTTTATTCCAGGCGTTGAATAACAGATAAATTGATTCTTTGACGGCATTTGACTGTAGAGAGCGATTCCCTTTACTCAAAGACTTGGTGTCGACACTAATCTTATACTCGCCAACAATGGCTGTCGGAGCCGAAGATATTTCGATTGTGACACTCAGACCATCGACTTTGACAACACGTCCAATCCATTCGTCTTCCAATTCGATGGACACATTGGATGGGTTGCGGTCGTCGAAGACGGGAACAGTTAATTGAGTTCTTTGTGAATAACTTGGATTAACGGCATCTAAAGAGTTATATAAAGTGCTTAACAATGAGAACAGACATATGAGGCATACCTTTGACAGTGAAGACAAGATTTATGACATCGTCTTTTCTGTTGTACTGGCGCTGAAAAGTCAACTTTAACTCGAAAGGAGAGCCTCTTCTGATGACAAGCCGTGGACTGTCCCTGTTCTTCGTCAGAGCAAACTTTTCAGTCCTGTGTTCCCACGAATTGCTTTCAATCTTGAAGTCTGTTTTGTGTAATACCAGTGCATCTGATTCTGAATGAATTATTCATAACATAATTAATAGACAATAAAAGACATGAAAAACAAAATCAAAATATTCATCGATTTTCACGATTAGAGATGAACTCAATTCTCACTTATTTCAGATGCAATCACTGTATTGTCTGAGAATCGACTCCGTGGCCGAAATCTGGTCCGGTCTGAGCTGATGGGTCGGAGCCATGCCAAGCAATTACCCATTCTATCGCATCTGATTCTATACCGATGTCTTCTAAACATCTGTTGTTCACCAAATCATATGAAAAAAATTGTGAAAAAATTGCACAAATCAAGTAAAAGTTAACCACCTGTTGATACCAATGGCACTGTTAGGCACACCATTCAATGAATTCCAGGGCTGTGCTCACAGGAAAGGCACGACATTTAACGTACAGTAGATATGGTGTCCAATTAGGGGTTTAATCGCATAATTATAATGAAGGCCTTCATTGAGAAGTTCGCTATTCTGTGAGTTATTTAGATTAGTGTTGAATATGTAATGCCGTCTCCCGTAAGCACAGGTATCTCAATGTTTAAAAGCTAGCACTCAATAGAAACGCCAACTTATTTCTGTGTAAGCATTGATGTCTTTAGCGATGTATGAAAACGTTTGCCTTCTTTGGCAAAAGTAGGCGTTTGTGATCGTAGGCCGAATTGAATGCCATTTCAGATGTCTTTTCAATCAATCAATTGTTGTCTTCATTTAAATGCCATTCAATTCTAATCACTTATAACAGGGATAACCGAATGTCATTCAGTCAACTGTGAGGTCAAATGTCAAGGGAGAGCGAGAAATGGTTGTCCACTTTGACAATAAGAGACGAAACAGTTTTGACAATTGTTAAGCATGTGAAAGTGTTGTGATCTTGGACAGTTATGGTTATCAGAGACAGTCTAATGAGACTGAAGGCCATCGACGGCTTGGATGACCCGGATTGGTATTCATCACAAATTCTTGGATAATTTAATGCTTTTAACAATGCTTTTGTTAATGACATTTAAATCCTTTCAAACCATTAATTAAGAGATTATTTGAAAGAAAATTATGTTTTGAATAATTTTGTCAAAAAATAGAAAACTTTTGAATATTTTGAATAATTTGAACTTTTTTTATATAAAGATAAGGAAACCCCTTTTTAGACCTGTGAAGGGAACAGAAGAGAAGGAATGTGATTACCATTATATTTATTTTCAGTGTTAATCAGGGTATGGCCAAGGTCACAAAGGGGCAAAAGAGATATTTTAAGGGGTATAACATCTCAGGGATAGATTGAAAATATTTTTCAATAATAAAATCAAAGTTTCGTTAATTATGTAAAAATTGTCTCAATTTATTTGAGACAAAAAACTTATTCATCAAAATTCAGGGGATATTAATATTTAAGGGTTTAATAAAAATTTTAATCAATTGAACAAAACTTTTGGAAAAAGTTTTTCTCAACTAATCGTTACGTTATATTTGAATTGGTTTTTGAAATGAAGATATTTTAAGATAACATAAGACATAATGGGATCTAATTTGAGCTCAAATACAATTGAATATAAATTTTGATAAAAAGCCAATAGATTTGGATAATAATCATAAAGGAAATCATGTTTTTTTTCAACACAAAAGCGTTGGCTTTGGATGTGATTCACGTTTTTTGTGTTTACGTTCAAAACCATATGATTCAAAAAATACACTTTTGTTGAAAACTTTGTGGAAAAGACGTAATGAAAAGCAATGTGTTTTGCATTGAAAAGAGTCTACAAAAAATGCATTGAAAAAGAGTGTGTTTTTCAGTGAATAACAAAACTCATGAAAAGTCGTGAATAAAGTCTATTTCAACACATGTTTAGAGTTTTTTGTATTTAAAACACTTGAATAAAAAACACGAAAACATGTCTTTCGTCGTCATCGAGAGTGAGGTTTAAGACTTTGAAGACATGACTCTCATCTCTACTCGTGATGAACAGCAATACCACACATGACTGGAGTCACGACAGCCGAAGAATAGCGAAGAAATAGGTGTTTATGTTGTGGTGGAAAATGAGTTTCAGATCATATAAGAGTGTGGTTTCGATAGGAGATAATGTCTTCGTATATTTGGGTCCAAACAACATATACCCGCTTCGGGTAGAGTCGGGACAAGTGTTTCAGACCAAATACGGTGCTCTCAGACACGACCAGCTCGTGGGCAGACCGTATGGATCTGTTGTCAACTGTGCCAAAGGTTTCGTCCATATATTATACCCGACGCCAGAGTTGTGGACACTATCTCTTCCGCACAGAACTCAGATTCTGTACTCGACTGACATTAGCCTTATTTGCATCCAATTGGATCTAAAGCCGGGAAGTGTTGTCTGTGAGGCCGGCACTGGCAGTGGGTCTCTGTCTCACGCCATCGCCCGAACCATTGCACCCAATGGTCGGCTCATCTCATATGACTTCCACGAGGAAAGGGTTGCGATCGCCAGACAAGAGTTCATTGACCACGGATTAAGTGATGTGATTGATGTGAGTCATCGAGACGTCTGTTCCAATGGATTCGCATTCAGTGATCACTTCGACGCTCTATTCCTTGATTTACCCCATCCTTGGATTGCTATCCCTTTCGCCAAAGAGTCCCTCAAAAGCAATGGTAAGACAATTGAGTCAATGATTGCTGTAATGAATGTTAACTCAAATAACGTAATCGATTGCCAATGAGTTGATCCCAATGTCTGAGAGGTGGCAATAGATGGCAAAGTGTGACGAAGGGATCGCTTCTTAGGGTCGACAAAAGAGATCTATATATGAGTGACGATAGAGAGCACAGAGTGTTTGCACCCGAAGGCAATCGCGTGTAAAACAAGGCTTTTTATTGTTTTTAATTCGCTATTAATGTGAAATCGTGTCTAAATGAATGGTTTTGATTGATTGCAATTCTATACCCCTTTTCATGTCTATATCGTTAGCATAACTTTTGCATAAATTAATTCATAACAAACCCTTTGAACACATCGTGTGAACAAATATCTTCGATTCACAGCAAAAATGTCTTTACTTTCAATTGATTTAATGATTTGCTTATAATTGCTGCGAAATTATCTCATTTTGGACAACAATTAACATATTTGAGTCAATTATTATATAATTTTTGATAATTTGTTTAACTTTTTATTTTGTTTTTCAAATCTTTTTTGTCTGCAATTGATTTCATATATAATTTGAAAGCCTTTAAAGATTTAAACGAATAGTTGTAACGATATTAAGGTTTGAGTCAAACAAGCGATTCTTGTGTGGGATTGAAGTTAACTATCAATGTATTTGTCATTAATTGTTTGCAATTAAGACATTGAAATTGAATTTTATTTATCGATTTAATACTAATAATTGATTTTGAATTGCAATTCATTTCATTAAATGTCATTTCATTTTGTTTTAATGAATGACATTATTTTCTATGTATTCATTACACATAATTCGAGACTCAATGAAAGATCCGATTTATGAGATCATTGATGCCTTTCCTCTCATTCTTTGAAAACTTAATTATTTAAATGTTATATCAATTCTAATACCAAACGTATAATGCATTCAATCATTTTGTTCGTTCAACTAAAGGAATGATATATTTATGAATACCAAAGAAAAAAATTTTCAAATCAAATGATTGCACAAAAAGTTATTATTTGAATGTTTGACATAAAAAATGTTAACAAAATAATAGTTGAAACCAGTGTTCGGGTGGGACCGAATCATTCCCCAGAAGTGGGTCAGGGTTCGGGGTATTATACCGATGTCGGTTATATGAGTTTTATATAATCTTTTAAATTTTATTATTTTTTGTGAAATTTCGCAATTTTTAATTGTACCCTCTTTGGAGTTGGGTATAGGCATGTCGATGTGGAAAGCTCTTTTTGCTACCCCTGATATAGGAAAATGAGGTACATTTGTAATTACTATTATCATGACGGTAGGGGGCGCTGAAACACAACTGCGCAGCTTTAACACACTTAGAACTTACTGCGCATGCGTTTTTCGATGTATGTTTTGAGGTACCTCAATTGAATATATATGGTCAAGGTTCTACTCAAGTATCTCTTACCGAACTTCGGGAAATTTAATTTTTAGTTTTTCACTTTGAAAAATCACTGATGCGCCTCCTAAGGTGAAAATAGCACAATATTAATCCCATTCCATCCAATTGAGATCCCTCTATAGGCTCAAGAAGTACGAACTATATAAGTCCATTTTTGGCCGAGATATAAGCGATTATATTTTCGGGAATTTAAAAAAAGTCGGGAAATGGCATTTTAGGAGTGTTGTTATGAGTTGCGGTGAAGGCCCGGCAGCACTTCAGAGAGGGCCTGCGGCCCTCTCTTCAGCGCCTCTGCTTCCATTCTATTATCATTAACCATTCAGGAGATATGATTTTTCAAATAACTTTCGGTTTTTTCGGGTTTTGACCCCTTTGCACATTATCAACCGGGTCACTTTATCAGACATTCATATTCTACATTTCGATAATACATATGAATCAGTGGTCAGAAATTTGGCGGGAAAGAATTTCCCTTACTCTCACAATGAATTATAGAGAATGATTCGGGTAAAAAACATTAATGGATTGCTTTTCATTGAAAGTATGAATTGTTTTCTATATTTATTGTAATAAAGTTGTAATTATTTATATGATTTGAAGCGAAGATTAGATACAAATCTATTGTCATTACTCTTTATATTCAAACATTTTTTGCAATTAATTCTAGATATGAAATAATCATTAATTTTGTTCAAATCCTACGCATTGATAGGATATTAAGATTCAATTGATGTGATTATTAAACTATTTTTATATTGTATAAAATTGAGTCAATTTTTGAAATTTAGTTTAATATAAAAATTATATAATTATATGAAATATTTTTTAAACAATTTTTTATGTATTTAATGATTGAAATTGAATTTTCAATGAATTTTCAACTCATTCTTAGCCTAAGAAAAGATATTTGAATGTAATTAAAACAAAATTATGGATCAGTTCTATTGAAGACATGAATTCTACTCTTGAAGTAATATTTCAAATATGTTTTTTATGGCTTTAAAAGCTTTTTGTTTTAAAGTCTAATTTATTCAATTTTATTCAAAAATCAATTTTCATAATCGCTTTAAAAGTGAACAGAAAAGCCATTTTCGGACAGCGATTGCAGCCATAGATCACTATATGAATCAAAACTAATAATATCGAAAATATTACTATTTGTGGCAATAATGGTCTTTTGGGGTAATTTTAATGCCTTCACGACTTTAAAACTAATTTAATGTTTTTTAAGTAATTTTTTATAAGTTATAAAATCGCCTCAAAGGAAGTAATAGCTCTAAAATTGTAAATTACATTCTTTTGAATATGTTTTCGTGAGGTTTACCTGAATATTATTAACATTTTATTTTGCTTTGAGTTCTGCAACAATTCTTTGTTTCATAAGCCATACAATTATGTTATATGTAATGCAAAACGAATTAACCCTAACTTTAAAGTCGTTAACACTTATATGTTTCCATTTTTCTAATGGATTACAAAAATATGATTTCTTTTTGTATGATTGATAACAGATATCAGAGTTTAATAGTTATTCTAATTCTTGAATCGAGAATAACAAAAGTATTTATAGTTTTCTATTAATACCCCTTCGTATTGAGTGATACAATATATCCGTTTCAATACTACCGGAGATTATCTTATTTTTGCGATATTTCTTATTATTTTTTACCCCTAAGTGTTCTGTGTATAGGATTTGAGATCGAAATCGTTTTATCGGTTTTCGATCTGAACTCAAAGATATGAATAGTTTTTTTTTCTCAACGTTTTGTTGGAAACATATCTATAGTTAGTGTCTGTTGTGTTATATCGTAAGACATGTGTAACATATTGTGCCCAAACATGTAAACCAAATGTAAAACATGTAAAGTACAGGTATGTAATCAAGAGAAGTACCGCATCTTATGCCCAAAGTCGTGACCCATTGTGTCCGTCCCTCAGCCCACGAATTTTGTTCATTTTGCTCCGTTTTGGTCCTCTTTATTATAAACTTCTCGATTACATAATAAGGTTAGGACTCGAGACTGACTCTGATTTAAATTCAAATCATTTATGAAAATCTTTTTTCAATTCTTTTTATTCACAAATAAATAAAATTCTTAAAAATAAAAATGTATTTGAGTTGCAATTCATGCCATTATTTCAGACGTGATTTTTGTCTTAATTATTATATTTGAATAATTGTTATAATTGTTATCCAGTGTTAAAATGTGTCGAATATTATGAGCAAAGTTTGCGTTGAAATGAATGAACAATTTGTACAATAATATAGTATTTAATTCAAGCCTATAGTGAAATGCAATGCAAACACAATTAGAACATTATTTTCTATTGAGAATCAAGTTTTCAATTCATATATCCATTGATCCCATGTTTCGCTGAACTAACAGATAGTGTGAATGAAGAAATTACTTCAAGAAAGGAACTTTTGTTCGCATCTCAACAATCATGGGTTCAATGGTCTGGAAAATAATCTAATATTGTATTAGAATTCGAAAAGTGATAAAAATTTGATATATTTGTTGTGAATGATATTTGTCTTCAAAGTTGACTAAAAATCAAATCAATTCTGAATATAGTATTGAATGCAATAATTTTGTTGCGAACAAATAATACCTTTAGTTCTGACCACAGAAGCAGTGAAAATGTTTTTTGTTGGAACTATAGTTCCAATGGATGTGATGTGATGTTGAGATCCGCATACTTTGTGTATGTCTGCAAACATATCATTTCCAACAATAGGGCCAACATTTCATACACTCATACAAAGCAATGCTGAGTTGGAGTGCTGTAGACCTGTAGACCTGCACACCTTCTAACAGATCACGAATCCTATTATACCTGGCCTACAGTGCAGTCACTCACAGTTGTGCACAGTTAGGTCTATCCCATTAGAGACCATTAGAGTCCATGTTCTCAATGGTAACAGAGATTCACTAATATTTGGATGTTTTGCTCAAAACAGAACACAATCTAATGGTTTGACAGACAATACGATTGCAAACCTCACTCGACTTCGATATGCATTACTCGACTCTATGTTTCAATGAGTTCTTATTGAAAAGTTTATTAGTTATGGCTTATGTCTGAGAGAGTGAACGCCCGAAGCGATTGTCAGAGTTTGCAATTAGAAAATGGGACGTACAGTAACTCAACCACTATTGATGTGCTGTCGGTGCTCACAGTGCTCACTGTGGCACAGGCACTACACCACTGGCCAGACGCAAGAGACGCGCCAATTGACGCCTAAGTGCTACTCAATTCTGAATTGATATTAAAAATTAATTACTTTATAAATAATTGGATTGTTTTGCAATCTATTGGAAGAACGGTTTAATAGAGGTTTATATTGATATTACAGATACCAAACCAAACCAATATACAACTCATTCAAAAGCGCCGACACTTTAGGTTTTGACAATTAAATGATTGAAAATAATTCACAATTTTTTCATAAATCTAATTTCGCTCATAATTTGAAAAATAAGTTTTTTGTCATCTTTTGGTTTATCTGAAAATCACAAAAATTGTTGATTTTCTAAATTCAGACGAAGTCTTGTTTTGAGATATTATAGAAAGCGCTTAAAAATACGTTCACTTATTTGTGTTTATCTCTTTTGTTGCAATAAATGGATGTTTTTGTGAGTTATGAACACTTTTGAACACTATTTATATTTATGAGTTATAGTAATATAACTGTTATATCCCAGACCTCTCTTCGCACGAGTAGTCAATTGTTTTGTGTTTTGACTCAAATTTTGTGATTGTATTAAAGTGTAGGCAATTATAAGGTGAGGCCAAAGCGTTTGACCCCCTAAATAACCCTGGACTCAGGCAACAGTTAATACTTGTGAAGTGACACAAATTCCAAGTTTACTTTACCCGAACCGCCTCTTATGAAAGACTGGGTCCTCTTTAAAAGCTGTGGCCCAGAGCTATCGAATCGATTGCAGAGCAAACCTTTTGTTTTTACGGCACATAATGACAGACAATTTGAGCGTTGCCTCCATTTCCGAACCGATTACTCGAAACAGTCTATGATATATACGAGAAATGATTTGCATTTTTATCTTTTCGTGTTCTTAGGCTACGAGTGCTTCAGACGAGACGAACGGAGAGAGAAGTTGAGATTTGAGCTCAAATTTGTATCATTAAAAGTGTAATCCATTTATTTTGTTGACTATTGCAATGACACCACTTCTACCACTCCTTACAATTGAGAACAACTTAACTCAGATTCCGATAAAATATTTGCCCAATAGTTGATTCTCACGATATAGAGCACAGGTATATGCGTTCTGTGCGCTCGGCTCTAATTAGTTGTTTGAGAGAACGTATAGAAAATGCGATAAAATTATAATAAGTTTTTTTTCTAAACGCCTTAAGCCTTATAATAGTAATGTGCTGTTGACTGACTGTGCGATACTGTGGCTGACATATAATCATACTATAAGGGGTGTTCCAACTGAGGTCTTCACCATTCGATGGTGTAATGCCTTCTAGTCATGCCATCGGCCTGTTATATAGTGTTAGACGAATGTATGGCCGGCCACTACTCCCACGCTTTCACATCCGATGCGAACGCAAATCATATGCATTTCACAAATATTTACGTTCAGGTCATCCAAAGCTCATGAGAAATATGTGCACAGAAGGGAAACCTCAGACCAACCCATTTGTGTGCAACTATTTTATGCAAATCTCTTATTAGTGAAAACATTGCAATACTTATTAATCCATTTCATTGTTTCTTTCAATTATTTTTCAAATGAATTGCAAATGAAAAATATTTTTGTTTTGTATTTATTTTGGAGTCATATCTAAAATGAAATACTTTTTGAAATATTGTTTTAAAATAATATTTAAATAAATTAATTATTATTAATCGACTCAAAAGTCGGTGTTTTTTGTTTGAATAATTCAAACAAATTTTTGCCTATAAATGAAGTTTTAATTTTGACAAAACATTAATTTCGATGTTTTGCAAATTATCATCAAATAGCCTCCGGGCCATAAATGCGAAAAAGTGGTCTCAATGTTGATATGAGTTGACTTACACTTGAATTTATCTTACGGTATATTGGATGCGAACCAGGATCTAAGAAAGTGACCCCAAAGACCCGTTCGTTTTGCTCGAGAACTAACTCATAAATGCCTCGAAGGCTCTAAACTCAAACGAAAGCAAAAATGTCGATATCTTTGAGAGTTTGCTTTCGACTAATCTTTGATAGACTATTGAAATAAGAAGTCTATTCTATTCAACACTTTTTGTTATGTCTTATTTGAAAAGATTTTCATTTCTTTACAATGTTTTCATTCATTATATTTAATTCAAATCAAATAACATTTTAACACTTTTTTTGCAACTCTTTTCCAACACAAATATTATTAAGTAATTGTTTAAACAATAAAATCACAAACAGTTGTAATGAAGACTAAATGCATGTCATGTCTGACAACCACTAAAGCGTTTTCGTTAGTGTTTTCCCACTCTTGACATCAGATAAAATTCTTGTCTGAAATGACATAAAATTCTTATCATTTTATCTCTTCACAGGTGGAAGAATTTGCTGCTTCTCCCCCTGCATAGAACAGGTCCAAAAGACCTGTGCAGCCCTTACAGAGAGTCAATTCTTCGACATCGAGACCTATGAGTGCGTTCTCAGGCCTTATGAAGTGAAAGAGCAGTCAATGCCTGTCTATCAGTTCTCTACCGAAAAGGTATTCCGTTTTGGCTTTCATTCAAATTATTTAATTAAATGTTTTTGTTTCAATTGAAGGCATCTTCGGATCAAACGATGGACACAAACAGTGAACCGAAGCCATCGAAAAGAATTAAAACCGAAGACAATTTGATTGAAGCAAATGATGAGCGAAAGGAGTATTTGATAACGTATTTGCCGGTCCAGAGCGCCGGACACACAGGCTTTTTGACGGTTGCCGTCAAATACGTGTGAATATTATAATAAAAAAAATGAATCGTTTTTTCAATTTGTTTTACCATTAATTTTATTTAATAATAATTTACATGAAATATACGAATGAATGGCACAAAAAATGTTTAAATTTAATCATTAAATATAAAAATGTTTTTTCAAGAAATTTATTTGATTTTTGAAATATCACAAAATTTTTGAATCGTTTTATTGTATATCGAATTTCATAATAATATGAAAAAATAGACCGATTTTTGTGTGAAATGATTTCAATCACATGAAGAATGAAAGCAAAAATAGTAGCAAAGAATTTTTGACACTTTTTAACAAAATAATGGCTTTAATGTTGGCCTCAATGCAAGCACAGGTAAGTTAACAAATGCCGCCTCAAAAACATATGCAATTTTGTGAAGAATTGAGTTTTTTTTTGTAACTTCTTTATCAACACTATTGAGGCATAAGTTATAAACGTTTTTTTGTGAGCACAATATGAAGGCATTAGAGCTGAAAAGTTTTGGGCATTTTTGGCGCAAACCTTTTTCTGAGATTTTTTTGTACAATAAATATATTTTTGGCAAATGTTTTGCAAATAAATTTTGATTCTTATGTAACGGAAAGTACTATATATTGAATAATAGAGATCCGGGACTGAAGTCATTCACAACAATCGTACAAAATATATATATAACGAAAGAATAATATATTAAACTCTACTCGTAATAATCAGGGTCATCATCGCACAGGGTGTTTCATTGTTAGTGGTTGACACTATCATACAATAGGGCACTCTATAGCAGTTGTTCAATGGATTTGATTCCATAGAACCCCATCATATAGGCTGACATTCCCTTATAATATCAGAGTATTTATTGTTCATTTTTTATGAAAAAAATTATTCGTAGGACTGGGACTGGGATCAGAGGTCGAGTTCATTGGCACTAATGACCGACAATCGCATAACTTATCATTTGATACAAAATAAGGGGGTCTTTATGTGAGACAGACTTCTAATATAATAAGCAATTCTATGAAATTTTAGTAAAATTTTATAAATTATTAATAATAATATAGTTTATAATAATGTGTTGTAATGTATTGGCACAGAGTCTGGACATCCAATTAATAGACAGGCGCTCAGTAATACACTGGAAATTTTCTACGACATTGTGAACGCCTTGAGATATGTATTGATTATGAAATAATAGCGAAAATAAGTGCAAAATAATAACATTTTTTGCAACAAAAAATAGAGGAATTGAAAGCTTTGTGTGTATTAGAAAGTCTTCGATAAGTTATGCGAACCAATAATTTGTGATAAATTATATTAAAGTGAAATATAATTATAAATATAATAACCCATAAAATCATAATATATATAATATTTAATTCTTTGTCAAAAATGCATTTCATAGCAAAATATATAACTGACGGCAATGTGCCGTACTTTCCATCCGGTCCTCACACGAACCAACACTTGTGTGTGTAATAAAACCACGAATTCTTAATAACAATTTGATTCTTCATTTCATTCCGGATCAGTCGAGACTAAATTGAAAATAATTTAAACATATTTTTCATTAGTTTTTTGAAAGAAAGCAAAAAAATAAAAAATAAATTAAACTTAAATTTAAATGAAATGCATTACTCATAAGGAGTTTGAAACAGTGTCTGTGCCGGTGAGGGCTGTGCGGACTGTGAGGGCTATATGTTGTGTGTATTTGAATGTTTTTTATGTTGGGTTCCGCTCTCAGAGCCCAGAATTGGCTCGTTTTCAGCTAAGCTAATGTACGTTATTGTGCGCCTATTGATGAGCCGACACAACCGACTCAACCATTTGTGAAACCACAGGTTAATTACATTCTTCACGCATACAAACACTACCACAACTGAAGCACAGGTATAGCATAACTAACCCCAAAGCACTGCAACCGCCGAACACTTACTAAACCAATGGTTATTTACTGTTAGTCTTAATGTACTTTGCATTCAATCAATGCAAATGTTCGACTCATTCCCTATGACTGACATCTCGTCTAAAAATATATTTAATAATTATATTATTGACAAAACAATCGCATTCTAAAAGCTCTTAATTAAGGGGCTGAACGTCTGGCCCTAACTCTCTAAAAAAATCGCATCAAATTTGTTCACTTTTTTATGCAAGAGATTCACAAAAGATAATATTTGCCAATAAGTGTGAGTCATGAGCACAGGTAGTATTTGTGTTTGTGCACAGAAATTAGTTATACATTAAATGAAGTGTATTTTGTTTGCAAACAAATTGCAAACCCTATTGAGTTTGCACTGAGTTTGCAGTCATTGAGTCATTCAGTGATAAATTGATTCAAAGCATGATTTGAGTGAAAGATCGCTTCGAGGCTTATATACTATATATGAGAAAACAGTCGCAAAAAACTATTATCTATTATGCAGTATATGTGGAAAGAGTAGAGATTGAGGTATATGTGGACTCATACCGATTAGGCCGAGTCCTGGGCGGTCGTTCCAATGCTTCTCTCATGTTTGGCAATAGAGCTACTCATAGAGCCATAGCCTGCAGCCCTTCCCACGCCATAAGAGGCTGAACTGAGTTCTACCGGCGATGCCGTTGCTGTCGATACCGGTGAAGAGCTTTGCGATGGAATGTCTGCAGCGGTCGCCGCTTGTGGTTGAAGACCGGACTCATGACCACTATGTGGTGCACTGACTAGACTTGTCGGATGTGGTGGCTGTGGTCCATGGGCTGCTGCATGTGTGGGTTGGCCCGAATGGCCGTTCCCGCTATCATTCATCTGATGGTCTTTACTATTGTTTCGCAATTCATTGAAGTATTGCTGAGAGATATGCAATGGATTCGAGTCTAACTGACCCAATGAGAACTGACTGACCCCTGGGTCGGCATTATAGCTCCAAATGACGTTCGGAAACGCGAACCTGTGCTCCAGTTGCTCAAAGTCCTGTGAGGATCGGGATGTCGAGAGATCGGTATAGATGGGAGAAGTCGTCCAATTGTTTTTCAATGTCTGATAAAATTGTTGACAATTAGCACCGGTATTATTGCTGATCGCGTTGTTGGCACTGGTATTATAACTGTGATTATTGTTGAGCACAGTTAGGGTGTCTTTCTTATTAGGCTTTTCAAAAGCAGAGGGAGGGGATTGGGATGTCATACTTCCGTAATCAGATGTGCTCGACGTTATAGACTCCGGTGATCGCACTTTCTCTAAATCCCTGTCCGGGAGATCAGGGTATGTGTAGGACATGAGACCTGACGTGTACTTGAGATAAGCCGGCGATGAAAATGATATGATGTTTGACATGTCTTCAGCACTGGTAGTAATGAGTGACTGCTCTAAACAATTGTCTGACTCTTCAAGTAATGACATTTTGTTCTGATTCCGAAAGTGGTGTCCGATCTGTGCGTGATATGGAACGGACGCCAGCACTTGGGGTCCGCCATAATAGCCGGGCATAACTGACCCCAACTCTGTGACGCTCGTCATCGATGAGGCTGTGAAACCTCCGGCGCCGAACATCGAAGTCGGATACGAAAATGTCGACGCTCTCGGGTGATGGTATGTAGAGGTGGGCGGAGGCGGGAGATTGTGATGATTTAGGTTCAATCTCTTAGTTGGAGGGCCGGGAGATTCTGGCTCTTCATTAGACTGTTCCGAATGTGTCATTTCTGGGGAAAGTATTCTTTTTATAGCGGTTTGTGGTTTGAGTGCTTCTGTGTCTGTTATAGACTGTGCGCTAGCATTGACTGCAGCGACAATACTTGGGTAGGGAAGGGATCCGGCCTGAGGTGAGTACTGGAGGACAGCTTGAGGGTGATGGGGATGGTGGGGGTGTCGGTGTCCTGGAGTGCCATTTAAGGGCGTTATTGCCGAATGGATATGATATGGGACTGAATGCAAGGGCACTGTTGCCGCTTCGCCACCACCGGCTGAGACAGCACCGGCATGTGGGTGATGGTGGTGGTGGTACGCGTGACTCATGACGCTGGGGGTCGGCGTTGGGTAATATGTCGGCAGTCGTGTTGTGTGTGCCTCATATGCCAACCCGTAATGCATTTTAGAGTGGAGTGAATAGAACTGATATAACCAACTGTTCGCTCGCATTACAATCGCCTCCTTTTCACTGATAATGCATTCAAACATTTGTGTCAATATTTGCCATTCCTTTCATTAAGACATTTATAGCAAACCTCAGCACTTGATTCGTGCAGACAATCACCGGCTGCTGTGAACTGTCGCTGCTGTCCTTAACCTGGAGGACGACGTGAACCCATATCCAGGTGCTGTCATTGGTCTGAAGCTTCAACAGCAGAATACAAGACCTTTCCTGTTCTGATTGTGTGACTGAAAGACAATTATTTTATGATAAGTCCTGACCGTTCGGTGCCTGTCATGTGTGTGTGCATTCTTACTGAGTCTATGCTTGGACTGGGCTTCCCTTAGATGTTCCCAATGGACGAAGTCATACCACGACAGTCCCTGCACTGAGCCCTTGCTGTATCCCATATGAAACTCTCCGCTGTATTGGAAATAAAAGGAGTTTTTCTTTACAAATAATCTCTAAATTGCAGTCAATGTCGGGTTTTGTGTTCACTCCCACTGAAAGTTATTTGAAATGTTTGCGAACAATGAGAGGACTGAGAGCTCATGTACTACAAGTGCCACTAACTCTATGCTATCATATAATAGACTGAATAATAATTTTATGAACAGAACATAATTTGGTAAAAATAGTGCTTTCCTTATAGTCTCCTCTGTTTTGTTCGATACAATGTATGAATAGTGTAGAGCACAGGTATGTAGATGTTCGACACGATATAGTAATGCCTTTCTCTTTCAAAATTGACGGTTTGGCTTATTGTAAATTTGTCTCTCAGTCCGCCTCATGACCTCTGCTCTGATCCCAAGTCATGATCTGACTTTCCTTTCATTCAAAGCCATCGCAATCACATTAACCACAAAATCAATGCTAAACCAAAACAACAACATCTCAGATGAGATATTGAGCTTTCATTGCTCTCTCTGTTGTACACCATTCCCAACCAACACTCCAACACCCATCAGGTCAGGTGTCATAAGAGGTGAAGGCGGGTGTGGAGTGAGTTTTGCTTAGAGTGAATGCAAAGTCAGAGTAATGTTCAATAGCTTATGCCTTAAACTATATCCATATCTCACGTGTTATTCATTAAAACAACACAAACATTGAGTGAACACAAAGTCACGACCACTTCATATAGTCTTAGTTTACGCCAACAATTGCTTTACTCAACTATCCCTGACCTTAAGAGTAGACCGAAGGACAGACATCTGCTTTAATAAGCTTTTGTGAGGCCCTTATGTTTCGCAAAGTTAATTATCTCACAAAATGTTGAATAAAAAATGTCTAATAATTTGTTTCATATTATTTCTTAAACAATAATTTCTTTCAATGTATTATAAAATCATTAATTCATAAATCATTTCAAATAAACTGAGTTTTGATTATATATGACATTATGTAATACAAAGAACACATACTTTCTGTCCAAATGAATGAATTTCATATCCATTGAATGTATGGAAGTGAAGACATTAGTGCTTCCCTGAACTACACATTCCCGGGTCTCAGGCATCGCAACGGGAGTACAAGTGGCCAAAAAGACCGGTTCGTTTCGACTGCACAGCGGTAGGAAACTAACAAAGTGTCCCTGAATTAGAACTACCTGAGAATCGATCAAAAATTAGTGTCATTTATGAAAATATATAACATTTTGGACTAAGTGTTGAAATGTATATCGCATTACCTTCTGGTCCCCAAATCTCATTTGACGCCTGGCATTCCGGGACACATTCATACGACATAAGAATATTCGTGAGTCCGGTGCCAAACTCAATGGGTTGGGCGTTCTCATCAGCTCAGACTGGATGGTCTGGTGATCCTGTTTCTCAATGATATCGTAAACGCTATCGCCATGAATGAGAAGGTCCTCCTTTGGAACAATTACAGACAATGTTAGCAATTGTGGCAAACCTTTGATTATAAGAGAATCAGAATTGTATTAATAGAAAGATTTGTCGATTTTTTGAGAAAAGACACCAAATTATGGATCGGCGGATCCGGTAAATGGACTGTATGTTTAGTCCGACTCTGGGCCTAATGTGCAATAACTGCCATAAATAAGCATTCATTAAAATAGCGGAATTCATAATTAAGGCGCGAGTGTCAAAATGTAATACTACAAGTGCTACTTCACTATGGCTACTTCACTACTACCTGTGCCGTAGACTTACTGTCAAAAAACAAATCCCAGTAATTGTTTGCACTGAATCTAACCTATAATCACATGGCGTAGCGAAAAGTAATTGTTCTTCACTACAAATATCAGTAGATATTGTCTGTCCATTAGGTTTGGTAGTGTTGGCAGTGATGGACAAAAATAATAAGTTAAGAGTCAGTAGTAGTGAAACAGTTTTGCCATAGCTTTGAGTCCACTATTACTGCATTACAGAGTCTGCTTCTGAACTCACTGTTGAGTAAAGTTTTTTGTTGTGAACCACATCCAAAGAGAGGCCTAATTTGTAGTTTCGGGCCGTTTTACAGTCGAATAAGTCCTGGAGCTCTATTTCTTGGCGTCGGCGGTTCGCACCGGCGCCTCAACCACTGCCTGATATATTGCTTGCATTTCATATTCAACATTATTGGCACTGAAAGCTATCTGTGCACTGATTGCCTGATTGCTTCAAATTATTAAACTTCATTAAACTCTGCAACAAATCTCTCATAATATATACACTACTTTGATATTACAGGTATTGATTTGAGGCACAGGTATGTCAGCCTTTGATCAAAAGCGAACAATTCTGGCGAGCGCTGCAAAAAATATATAAAATTCCTTGGAATCGATTTTTATTATTTTAATGCAATTTTATTTATTGTAAAATTCAATGAACAAAAAATTGATACCAAATGCAAATGCAAAGCAAATACTGATTTGCATTTATATTATATGATATGACTTTCTTTTGTTGCAATGCATTCATTTCAATTCATTTCAATGTGTTTTGAATGCATTTCAAAGCTATTAATCAGTGAAATACAGTAGCAGTGAATGAATACATAAGATATAATAAATATATATATTTGTATTGACTGTGGAGTCAGTCATACGAGTCTAACACTAGTCTAACATTTATTAAGCACTGGTTTTTCGGTCCACACCCTGAAAAAGTGTAGCACTTGGAGCTCATCAAACATATTATCTCATATATTGCTTAACACAAGTGAGTTGAGAAAAACTACCCCTGCGTTTAGGTATAGGTGCGGCCAACAAACTGTATCAAACAATTAGCTCTTCTCTGGTTTTTTACATTAAATAGAAGCATATAATCATTATTTGCTTTTTCCCACAGCTTTGCCTTTCATGTAATTCAGTAGCGAATGATTTGATTGAAAAAAAAGAGAAATCAAATTCATTAGACATTCAATTGGTTTAACATTTAATTGATTCATAACGTCGTCGTTAAACACATTGAACGACATCTTCTCCACTATTTTCTTTGTTAATGTATTTCTTGCGATCTTATAATAAAAGACTCAAAAAGCGATTCAATGTTTTTTCATTACATTTTCTCAATAGATGTATATATTTAACTATCGACTACTTTGTAGATGATTGAGTCAACTCATCCCTACTCTGTCTGTCCCGGCCTTGAGAATAGGATCTTCACCACAAGTCATGAGAAAATTGCAACTCAAGAAAGTCAAGAATCCGGTTGTTGTCTATGTCTACAGATATGCAATAAATGCATAATTTCTGTCATAAAACATATTTAAAATTTGAATATTGATTGAAAATTTTCATTTTGAAATATATTGATGGATATGAGCAAGGTTAGGCAATACATTATGTGATAAAAAACATCAATATTTGCTATTTTTATGTTATTTTATTCTTGTTTTAATAGTTGAAAAACTTGTGAACAATATATGAAATGCATTTATGTATTAAAAATTCATCATTTGATTGCATTTCAAAGATAATCACTTTTCATGTTCTTTGCATTCATTCAAAAGTCATTTAAATTGGATTCACATAATCTCAATAGAGTTATACCCTATGATATAATACCCGAAAAGCATTTCTTTGTTATGCATTCAATGCAACCAAATCTCATCGTTCAAATCGACTGCAAATGTGTTTGAATGCAAAGTTAAGTCTCAATTAAGAGATGAATTGTTTGTCGTTTATAATCAATGCATACAATGATTAATAGTGTTTGCATTTAAAATAATTATTGCAAATGCAATGCATTTATTGTGAATGCATTTAATGCTATTATAATTGGTTTTGATATCATTTATGTTTCAAACAAAGCATAACATAAAGAATGCAATAATAATTGCATTAATTTATAGCATCTAAACATCGAAAGTGTGGGCCGTCTGTGGTCTCGGAGGAGAATAGTTGCCTTTTCGGTGGCATTCGTGTTGTGATCGATATATTCAGTGAAACTAATCATGCTTTGAGTTCGACCTTTAAAGGGCAAACAGTTCCGGGACATTAAATAGCATAACAGTAGTGAAACAAAATCATAGAACAGACCAATAGTTGGTAAACACATCTTCTAATTATACAACTCATCATTGGATGGATTAGAGGCAGAGCACAGGCAGTGCTGAGTCAGAGCACAGGCAGAGCACAGGCAGAGCACAGACAGAACATAAGTAAAAATAAGCAAAATATAATTTTGGCTAAACTTTCACTTTGAGCGCCACACACACCGTGAGCGCCGTCACAGGCAATGGCGACCTATATTGCCATCAAATGGTTGTAATGTTTGTTATACATTACAAGACATATCATATCGTGAGGCCATTTAACTATCAAACCATCCATTCCTCCCCTTTTCGATTATAATTGCAAAGTAGGCATCGGCTCATTATAGGCTGTGCTCAACAGCATTCAGACCAACCAAAGCCTGTTCTGATGCCAGGGATCACAATTAGATTGGCTTAAAATGAAAGCAAAAACACCCCTTAATTGCTTTCCCCCTTAAGTATGAATATTATTGTGGTTTTACGCCAAACACACTGTCGGCTACAGCGCCGGCAACGGCAAGACTGGCTCTGCTCGAGAGAGTGAGTTCACACACTCTCACGAAATAGATATTTGTCATGTTTGGGCTCTTGGGCTCCGACTCCACCTGCTTATGGTATGCGGATTTGATTTAAAATTCTCATCGCATTTCACTTTTGCTTTAATCAAAGCTATTATACTATTGGACGGAAAGCCGTCTCTCAGACTCTATCAGTCTATCAGTGGTGCCAATGATTCAAATACATTATTTCAAATCATTTTCTCTTTTTCTTTATAACTGATTAGCAATACATCTAATTATGAGATGCTTTCCAACACTGCGATAGTGTCTGCCATTCAATGTACTCACCATTGAATGTCCCAGATATTCGGCGGCGTTGTCCGAGATGTAGAGTAACTTTCCATTCTGTGTCATCATCATCAAGAAACCACTCAATGCCTGAAATGTCAATCATTTTCAACCATTAGATCCAAATAACAAACACTTTATTCAAGCAATTAATCAAAAAATGTATTCATGAATTCGTCCCCAAAATCAATCTTTACTGCAATGAGTGCTACGTTTGGCTCATGTCTTGCGGTGAAGTCGCCCTTCAGTGATAGACGAAGGCATCGACAGATGACTTATGAATGCCTTCTCTTAAGTAACTCTAATTGCATTGATTCTCACGAAAGTCAATAACATTACCGATTCATATAATTTCTGATCAAATATTTCATTCAATTTTATTTGTTTTCAAAAGCATTTAATTGTGAATTCGCGTCAATAAACACAGAGTTTGCGATCGTTTCGAGTCTTTCATATAAATAACTTTATGTCAAAAACATAATAATTATAATTATTTTCAATCAAATGAATTATATTTTTATTTTCACTTATGCTATGATTCGTTAGCTTTCATTTGAGGGTATTTTTTGTATTAATTCTCATTAAAATGAATATAACATAACTATTAAATATGTGCTCCGACTCTAAAAGTCTTTATTTCATTATCTAAAGTTTAAACCAATTCATTGAATGATCAAATGGTCGACATTTGACCCTTTAATCTAAGCAATCATTTGATGATCGAATCGATTATCAAAACATAATTTTATTTATTTTATTTCATCTCAATATCCAAAGCGAGTCTAATGTCATATCTGTTCATTCAATCGCTTATACATTCAATGCATTTATTCTACTTTTGCGAGAATTTCAATGAAATTATGTGTGAATTAAGTGAACAAAAGTTGCTTTTAGTCATAAATAGTGTCAAATGAATGCAATAATATTTTGGAGACGAATTGTAAAGCAATTAAACGATTGTAAGTCTATTAAAATTTTCTTACTTTTGAAAACCCGAAATGAGGGGTCGGGACCTCAGGCGCCAATTCATGCTTTCGAAAGGCTGTAATAAATATTTTATAAGAAAATTAAAATAAAAGAAAAATTTGTTGTTCTTTTGAATGTTATTAAACTATTTATATGTTTGTTATGTTTAAGATATGGGAAGAAATGTTTGGTTTTTGTATTCAGTTTATCGTCGTTTCGATTATGCAAATCGACATCAGCTCTGAGTTAACTGTTAAGAGTCTTAAGACACACACATGCGGGCCATAAGCCCTGTGCTCAACATTATTATGAATTTTTCTTAAACAACACATTATTGATGAGCCTGTGATGCAAAACCTGAGGGCACTGTATGTCCCATAAGAGCCCATATATTCTTTTGGTTCTCACGATTAAATATACGGATCAGACATTCAGATATATTCCGCTTATGATTATGAGAGCAATCCGTGAATACATTACTCGATTGATAAGGGGGTCGCAGGGGTTGGCTATTGATAGTTATGAGTAAATTAAGTGCTATTATTCTGCATATAATCCACGAAATAATAGTATTTGGGAATCATATTATATAATACCTGTTCTGCAATTACTGGCTTATAATATAAGTAAAGCACAGGTACTGCTCATACACTATATGTCTGTTCGCATAATGTTATATGAAATTACGAAACGTCGCAAATGATGGCAATAATTATATACAATCATATCATTCCCTATCATATGATTACTTCAATTCAATGTCTCATAAATTATATTAATTAAGTTCAGCGAAATTATTGGATAAGTGTTTAAAAAGTTATTTGATTTACAAATTATTGTAATCTTTTTTGAACTAATTTTTCATTTGTCAATGAATTTAAATACGAAACTGAAATACTTTAGTCGTTTGAATGAAATGTTTTCTTTAATTACAATTTTTTAAACATTTATTTAAAGTTAAATCAAAAGTAAATTACATGTAATTTTCGGAATTTATGTTTGATTTTATTAAAACAAAAATCATTAAATATTTTTATGTTATTTTAATTATTTAATTAATTATTAGTTATTTATCAATAATTGAATCAGAATTTGTCTGATCTGTTGAACGGTTCAAATCACAGGTGATCTTAATGTAAGACTCAAGCAATGATTGACTGGATTTGTAATAATCAATAGTGAATGTCATTGAGAAGTGCATTCTTCGAGGTTCGACACCCGCTGTGCCATCAAATAAAAAGAATTAGTTCTACGCGAAGAACCCAATGAGAAACCAATATATGATTTACTAAACCATATAACTCTTAACTCTTCACTCATTGCCATTAATTCTAATCATCACATTTTAATGCTTTTAAACTTTATTCTCATTTTAAAAGCTTTTATTGAAGTGAAAAATACTTTAATGTTTTTGATTATAGAATTATTTTTGAATTTTATAACTTTTCGTTAGATTTAAATAAATAATGAGTTTTAATGTCATTATAATTACTAAGATTTAGTATTAAAGACAAAAATGAGTAAATATTTAAGAATAAGCGCTCAAAATATTTTAATATTTTTTTAATTTATTGTAATTATATTCACTATATATAAAACACAAACACTTTTGTATTGATATATAAGTAATGAAATTATATAATAATAATATTAAATAACATTTCATTCAAACGTATATTTAATTCTAAACTTTTAGAGAATTTTTCAAATCTGTGATATGAATGAGAGGGCTGTAAGGGCTGTGAGGGTGGCATTCATTCAGTTTTGTTACCTATTTTATTGCTATAATTACAATAGAGTTGGCCCCTGGCCTCAGTTCGGGTGCCTTCACTCCACCTTATATTTACATAGCAATGATCGACTGAAACACTTTTAAGGATTTCATTCTTTATATTCAATTGTCAGAAATAATAATAAAATAGCTTTTAAATGACATAACTCCCTGTGCTTAGAGTGGAGTTTGTAGTGGAGGACAGTTCGAAGCACTTATAGAAAAATGCTTTAATGATGGAATGGATTCCAGTTATTGACCTCTTTTTCAAATGTTTTATTTTTAAGTATTTGTTAAAAATATTTCATATAATGCTTGCAGTGATTGCAAATGTATGACAATATTTGGCAATCGATTGAATTATATTAAAATAAATTTAATTGCAATAAAATTGAAACAAATATTCAATTGTTTTATAATTAGAAACTTTTTCTATAATTGTCTTTGAATTGAAAAATTATCGATAAATTAGAGCAGAAATAAACGACTAATAAATGATAATTTAAAATAAAGTTCTTTTGTTTATACGAAAGCTATTAACAATGATTACAATATTATAGGACTTGTTATTACTCAATAGTCACGCACAACATATTGCCTCCGGTGCTGAGCACAGGCAGATGAGGCAGATGCTCTTCTGTGATATACAGTCTGTTTTTTGTGGCAAATATTCAAAAACACTTTTGCTTTTTGTCGATTGCAATGGAAAGGTATCACAAAAAGGCCGAACCCCTGATTTAATCACACACCCAGGACAATGGAGACTTACCATGCTGAAAATAGTTGGCTTTCCTCACATACACACAAACCAATGCCATCAGTTGTAGCTGCGATAGCCTCTGACGGGTCGACGACGGGAGAGGCAGTAAATCGCGAAGGTTTGCGATCTCTGAGTTTATGAGATCTCTTCTCAACTTTGAGGCGCCTTTCGTTGATTTGTTGGCATCAAAACTAATGGACAAAACATTTGATTAGAAATCAATTCAAATATATGTTAGGAATGTATGCAATGAATGCAATGCTATAAATAGTTTGACATTATTTAAGACATATTCAGATGTGATGTTATTTTGACATTTCATGCATTTGTTGCAAAAAAATGTTTTTTATTATTATTATTAAAAATTTGTAAATAAAACAAAATATAAGAGTTTTGGACCTTATGTTATGTTCTCTAAACGTGACTCCAGTGACGAAATAATCCGTCACTCCATCACGACCTGTGCTCTCGAAGAATAGGAAACAGAATAGTATATTACAACTACTAATACCAGTGCTATAAATACTATTTTTATATACACTTGTTTGAGAAAAAAAGGAAGAGAGAGAGAGAGAGAGAGAGAGAGAGAGAGAGAGAGAGAGAGAGAGAG